>QLPI01018528.1:0-20479 GCA_003314275.1 Chroogomphus rutilus | reverse complement strand
AGTGGAGGCACTATCTGCAAGGGACAATGCAGCCATTTGAAATATGGATGGACCACAAGAACATAGAATACTTCATGACAGCAAGAAAGCTAAACTGCTGCCAGGCCAGATGGTCACTCAAATTGGCAGACTATGATTTTATCCTGAAGCATCAATCAGGTCAACTCAACAAGAAGGCTGACCTCCTCTTAAGATGGGAAGACCATAAACAGGGAATAGAAGGAGACAACACAACACAGGAGTTATGGTGTTGAAGCAAGAGTTCTTCCAAGCAATAAGGGGAAAGCTCAGAGGAGAGGAGGAAGACCTGATGAAAAGGATCAGAAAGGCAAAGAACATAGAGAGCAAAGTCAAAGAGAGGGTAGAGAGCGGAGAGAAGGATTGGAAGGAAGAAGAGGGGATTATAACATGGGAAGGAAGGATATACATACCCAAGAACAGGAAGCTTCGAGAGGAAATCATTCATCTACACCATGACCCACCCACTGCAGGTCACCCTGGGAGGTGCAAGACAACAGAACTCATCCTCAGGAACTACTGGTGGCCAAGGATACATGGAGATATGAGAATGTATGTGGATGGGTGCAGTAGGTGTCAACAAACAAAGACGTTCCCAGCAAAACCAAGGGGGACTCTAGCACCAAATGCAATTCCAACAAGGATTTGGCAGTACATATCTGTGGATCTCATTACCCAACTACCACAAAGCCTGGGATATGATGCAATTATGGTAGTGGTGGATAGACTATCCAAACGAATTAGATTGGCACCGACAAATGGAGAGGTTACATCAGAAGGGATTGCAAGGATCTTCAGAGACACGGTGTGGAGAGATTTTAGACTCCCAGAGGTGGTGATCAGTGACAGGGGCTCTCAATTCATCTCGAAGTTCACAAAAGACCTATACTGGCTACTAGGGATAAAGATGAACCCTTCAACTGCCTATCATCCCCAGACAGATGGACAAACAGAACACATCAACCAAGAGGTGGAGCAGTATCTACGGCTGTTTGTCAACCGTCGACAGGATGACTGGGTGGAATGGTTGCCATTGGCAGAGTTCAGCTATAATGACAAGATCCAATTGTTGACAGGGTACTCCCCAATCTACTTAAACTATGGACAACATCCAAGGAAGTCCACAGATCCATGAAGGGAGATAGAAACAAAGGCAGCAGATGTATTTGAGAGAAGGATGAGAAGATAAGAGAGGAGGCAGTAGCAGCACTAGAAAAGGTGGCATCAGATATGAAGAAGTATTATGACAGAGGAAGGCAAGACGTACCACAATATCAAGTAAGGGACAAGGTTTACTTGGAAGGCCTTAATGTCACCACCAACCGACCCTCAAAAAAACTAGAAGGCAGACGTTATGGCCCATTCCCAATTGTGGCAAAAGTGGGAGAACGTGCCTATAAACTGCGACTACCCCCCAATTGGAAGAACATCCATCCTGTGTTTAATACTGTCCTGCTACATCCTGCCTGAACACCCACATCCTCCATACAACAAATGCCAACACCCCCTCCACCAGTGATGACACCAAAAGGAGTAGAATATGAAGTGGAGGAAGTTCTGGATTCCAGAATGTGTAGAGGAGTTCTGCAGTATCTGGTGAAGTGGGTTGGGTACCCCAGAGAAGAGAATTCGTGGGTGCCAGAGAAGAACATGAGGAATGCAAGATGGAAAACACAAGAATTCCACAGGCAATTCCCAGCTGCACCCAGGCACATAGGCCACATCTTCCACAGACTACCCTTTCACCCATGCCAAACCCTGGTGGTGACACAAGCAAGTCAGTGCAACAAGTGCACGATGGCAAATGTGAGAGGTGCACGATGCTCTGTGGTAGTGAATGCAGCAAGTCAACGCAACGAGTGTGCAGCAGTGAATCAGCGCAACGAGTGCATGACGGCAAGTGCGACACGTGCGTGACACGCTCGGCGGTGGTGGTGGATGCAGAGAGTCAATGCAATGCAACGAGTGCACGGCAGCGAATCAGTGCTACAGGTGCACGACGGCGAGTGTGACACCTGTGTGACATGCTCAGTGGTGGTGGTGGACATGGCGATTCAGGGCTATGAGGGCGTGATGGCGGCAGGCATGAACGCAGGTGGGTGAAACTGGTGCACAGGCGCAAGGGTGGTGGGTGTGAGGATGGTGCAAGGGCAGCGAGCGTGGCAGTGGGTGCACATGAGGATGGTGCTTGGGCAGCGAGCATGGCAGCGGGTGCACGTGAGGATGGTGCGAGGGTGGTGGGCATGAGGATGGTGCAAGGGTGGTGGGCGTGAGGATGGTGCAAGGGCGTTGGGCGTGAGGATGGTGCAAGGGTGGTGGGCGTGAGGATGGTGCAAGGGTGGCGGGTGTGAGGATGGTGCAAGGGCAGCGGGCGTGAGGATGGTGCGAGGGCGGTGGGCGTGAGGATGGTGCAAGGGAAGTGGGCGTGAGGATGGTGCAAGGGTGGCAGGCATGAGGATGGTGCGAGGGCGATGAGCATGGCAGCAGGTGCGCATGAGGATGGTGCAAGGGTGGTGGGTGCAAGTGCGGGTGTAGGTGTGAGGGTGGTGCACCGATGCACAACGGCACATGCACGAAGGGGTGCAGGGGCAGGTGCGGTAGTGGACATGGTGAGTGTGGGTGGTGTGACTCGATGCAGCGGTGGAGGATGCGGCCAGTCTGGGCACAGCAAGTGCGCAACGGCAAGTGCAGCACGTGCGCGATGATGAATGCGACACGTGTGCAACACACATGGTGGTGGTGGATGCGGCGACTCGACACAACGAGTGCGCGACGACGAAAGGTGAGAATGCATGCAGGCGCAACAAAAATCGAATCGCCGTGCACGCCAGTGCGATGAAGAAACAACCTGTAAAAAGAAAACCGAGTCACCACACATGCCGGCGCGATGAGGAAACAACCCATAAATGTTGCGCACGCTGGCACAATGAAAGGATCATCCATTGGCTAGCAGAGAGCTCCAGAGGGGTCCGGGTCCAGAGAGGTTGACACACATGCGGGTGCAACAAGAAAACTAACTAATCCATTTGGTGACCCCTGCCTTACCTTCTTCTCGCAAAAAGGATGCCCCACCAATCGTGCACGCCGGCACAATGGCTAGGATGAGTGCAGGGGTCGTTTACCTTCTTCTCACCACCTCTATCAGATGAGACCGCGGGTGGGAGGGATACAAGTGACACAAGTGCTTATGCCAAACAAGTGCAAGCTCTTCCAACCCAGTAGTTTGGATCACCCAGTAGGCAGGCAACAGTCAATGCATACATCATCAATGAGGACATTGACCTTAAAAAGGGGGGTAATGTCATGATTTCTCTACTCCTCTCTCTATTACTTGTTATTGGACTCCCAGACTATATGTACAGTTCTTAGGTAATTAGTTAAAGCTCGGTCTTGAGCTGGTCAATACACCGACAAGTATCATTGCTCATTTCCCTCTTCCGCTCTCCAGTATTGAAGCTCTTGTTGTTGCTGACAGTTGGTCCAGCAGGCTGCCTTCCACTCATCTCCCTCCTTGATCCAAACATTGTTATACCCCCATTGGACATCCAACTTGGTGAAGTACTGGGCCCTTTCAGTTGATTGATCAGCTCTGGGGCAGATACCAGTTGTTCACCGTCATGGTGTTCAGCTTTCAATAGTCTTGTATGAGCCTCAGGGCTCCATCCTTCTTTTTGATGAAGAAGACCGGGGAAGCCATAGGAGACTTCGATGGTCAAATCCACCCTGTTCGGAGATTCTCTTGGATAAACACGTCTAGCTCGGCTTGCTCCAATGGGGACATCGGGTACACCTTACAGTTCACAGGGCTCAAACCAGGCTCTAGTTCTATCATGTAATCCCAGACCTTCTAGGCCGGTAGTTCATCGAAGGACTTTTTTGAGAATACACTCTTGAACTCTCAGAGGTAGTCTGGAATCTTAACATCTGCTTGCATGTTCTGGTAGTAAGCCTTGGCCAACCTTTGTGAACTCATCTGGGTGGCCCAGATCTGCTCCGAGTCTGATGGCAACATCACACATAGCAGCTTATCCCCTTCTTCCAGCTCATCCTAGTTATCTCCTTCCTCCACCAAACTGCTGTCTTCTCTCTCATCTTCCTCACCACCTTCTTCGAGCTGTTGGGTGCAAACTAGCATCTCACCCCTGAGAGGTCAACCTCAATATATTGTATTAATATATCGATTTTGGTATCAAACAGTGCGCTTTTCGATTCTTTATTTTTCTCAATTTTATTTGTATTATTATCCTCATTATTGAGGAAGTTATTTGTGTTCTACTATGTACGCTACCTACGGGCGCTTGTCCACGCACGACGCGACTAGCGTGACCAGCTCCCTGGGTTGGGAACCGGCAGCCTGGCTCAAACCTTCGATAGGGTCAAGGGCTGGCTGCAAGGTATATGCGGGTGAGACACGACCCGCGCAAAGCCTCCCTCCTCAGTTATTGACTATACTGAGGAGGTGAGTTGTGTAAAATATTGTACAAGCCTTTAAGGCTAATTCTCTTGATTTCTTTTGTAAGATAAATAAATTAGGTATATTTTCGAATATACATCTCAGTTATTGACTATACTGAGGAGATAAATAAATTAGCTGCCTAAAGAATTCTTCAATCCTACTGTATTTGCTCATAATCCCATCACGAGCAACCTCAGAATGGGCCCACTCGGCAAGCTCGAATGTGTTGCCAATCCTTCAGCACCTCCTTCCGCTCTTCTTGGATCTTGGCTCGACATGTATGGCATTTGGCAGGGCATCTAATCATTTTGACCTTCTGAGTCTGTCAGTTGATCTCGGGATTGTGTTCCTCCAGCCAGGTGAAGCCAAGCATCATATCTTGTCTACCCAGGTTGGTGACTGCAAATGCTGTCCTCTCCATGTGCCCATCCACTCAAAGAATCACATCTACAATCTCACAGATAGACCCAGCCTCATTGGGGGAGCCATCTACGTTGTACACAGGGATAGGCCTTTGCAGCTTACGGGTGGTGAGCTAATGGTGTTCCACATATGCTCACTTGATGAACTTCCATGTAGCCCCACAGTCCACAAGGGCTGGTCCCGATCGAACCTCAGCCATGTCGGTGGTCTGAACCTCTACCTTGATGACCAGGGATTTGGGAGTAGGTGTTACGGTTTGGTATTGCCGATGATGGGGGCAAGAGGCGGTCAAGTCCTGTAGACCATTCGGGGTAGCTAGGCTTCAACATGCTCATGCATTGTGCCCTGCTGTTCCATGTGTGCCGCTGATTTAGGATAGAAGGATGAAGCAGGAGAGTGCCAAGGATGTCAGCCCAAGTAAAGGACTTTGGTAGAGGAGAGATGGACAAAGGGGTGGGAACCAACTTGATATTCAGAGTGAAGAATTATCTACATACATCTGCTACTTATATAGGTTAAGAAGCAAGATGTAGAACAGGATGGCATAAGGAATGCAGAACAATAAGGTATGAAGGATCATGTTGTGGTATTGTCCACAGTAGTCAAGAATAGAATAAGGAATGTAAGTGAGAATAAAATAATGAAAGGTGGCTGAGAATAAGATAATTAGAGAGTGGATGAGAATAGAACAATGAAAGAATAGCTGAAGATAAAACAATAGGGCCACAACCGAATAATTAAAGGAATAATAAGTGTTTCCGAGGGAATGGGTGAGGGAAGGGTCAGGAAAAGGTAGATCAGAAGGGGATAGAGGGGATGGGATATGAGGGGTGGCCCAGATAGTATACCGAATGTGCTCAACCGAGACTGTGTGATGGTGAGGAGTGATGTGTGTGAGGGTTGGTCGGTTGGTATTACTAAGTAAATCAGGACTTGGTATTGTGGCCTTGACAGTAGGTGTGGCAGCTATCATGTATCTTTTGAGGAGTCTTTTCTCCCATCGTTTGAGCTGGGGCCAAGTTGTCTTTGGCAAAAGGTCTCCTCTAGGTGTGTCCTTTCTTGGTTGTTTGGTCTGGGAGGTCAGAATGGGGGTTGTCTCATTCTTAAGCTCCAGTACAGAAAACCGATTATGTACAGGCAGTGGGGGCACACAATTCACCTACTGTGGTTTCCAAAGCCCTCTACTCCTTCATTCTCTGCTTCCACACAGCCTTTATCCTCGGCCTCTACTTGCATCTCAATGGGCGGCTCCTCAAACACATCTGCTAGTGCAAGCAGCTTAGGCAGCAGCTCTAGCTTTTCTTCCATGCTCAAGGTCATAATGTCAAAGGCTCATGGGCATTCCCGAGTGCAGTGCCCTGTCTCCTTATACCGGTGACAGGTTTGAGGCAAACCATCCTTAAATCTAGCTTGATTCACCTCCATAGGTGTGGGGCCATTGTCACAACCACACACCGTGCTCTGACTTACTCGGCAGTACTGACCAACCGACCCTTACTCATATCATCCCATGGTACATGGTTTCGGTTCGGTACACCTGGTTCATCACCTGGTTCATTATCCTTTCCCCAACCCCCTATTCTTTATCATCCCTACACTCCCTATCCTTCCCCTCACTTGCTTACCCTCGGGACGTCCACTACTCTTTGCCACTTACCCACGGCCCTATTGTTTTATTCTCGGCCATTCCTTATTGTTCTATTCTTTCCCACAATCTCACCCACTTAAACTTCATTGTCTTACCCTCACATTATTCTATTCTAATCGCTGTAGACAATACCTCCACATGGTCTTCATACCTTATTCTTTTTTCCATGTCTTATGCCACCCTTATTCCACATTCTGCCTCTCAGCCTATATAAGTAGTAAATGCATGTACATAGTTCCTCAGTCTGAGTATCAACTAGGTTTACGCCTCTCTACTCTCCTCCTTCTGTTCAGAAGTCCTTACTTGGGCTAACGCCCTTGGCATCCACCCGAGTATCTTTTCCGTTACAAGTTAGTGGCACGCACAGGAGGCAGGGCGCAATGCATGAGTACGTTAAAGCCAAGCCACCCCGACTGGCCTGCATGACTTGGCTGGTCCCGGCAGTACCATAAGCAGTACCGAGACCTGACAGCCATCCCTTGAAATCATGGTGGCTATTGGCACAGGTTGAGGGGTGCTGAAGCTGTGGTTCATCAGTCCTTCTGGCTTAAGGAAGGTGGGATTCATCTTGGGGAGAATCGGTGAGGGTCGAGGGGTCATTCAAATGTGGCTCTGGTTAGTCTCAGTGAAGGCCTCATTCACTTCCCTGTTATGGGCCACTTTTTGAGCCGCTTTATACCATCCTTTGGGATTATCGAAGTCAAGTGTCCCATCCCCTAACAATGCCACCCTGGATTGGATCCCAGGCTCCAAGCCTTTCCTGAACTTGACCACGATCATTTTGTCATTATGATACTCTTCCAAGGCTACTAACTCTTCGAAACGGTCGATGTACTCTTTGACTCTTTGACCAAGTCTCTGCCTTGGTACCAGCCCATGCCTTTGAGGTGTGTCAGTGCCGAAAGTTTCTCATTCTTTGGGCAGAAGTGCTCCACCACGTCCATATTGAAGGCCTTCCAGCTGGGGTATATGGGATGTCCAGCTTGCTTGTTTCATAGAACCCTGTTGGTGTATCGAGCTGCCCTCCCTGACTTGAAGTATGACAGTGCCCAGTGAATGCAGACTTGGTCATTGGCATATTGATTGCTGCACACTGTGAAATAGATGTTTCAGGAGTTAAGAAAGGCTCAGCCCTTTTCTCGATCTGACAGAGCAGCCGGTTGGACCTGGGAGTCAACTCATTGTGTGGGATGGGAGGAGTCTGCACGCAAGTTTGGTATTGGGTCATCTTTGGGGCTCAGGTAGTCTGTGTCTCCACATGTCAGGTCATTGTTAAGCTTTGCCATAATTGCCCAAAGCGCCTCGCTAATGGCTGCATTGGCTGCTCAATTCTCTGCCAACTCCTGTTCCAGTCTTACCAGCTGCTCATTGGCATCTGAGTTGCATCATTGGGTGAGGAGAGTCGTTAGCTGGCTTTTTTGCAGCTACAGAGGAGGGGGAATCAGGTGTCCAGTATGGAGAAAGGTGGAGCTGTCTGAGTTGCAATCACCAAGACTGAATCCACCTATGGTCGTGCCATGACACAATGCCCAGTCCTTGTTAGGTAGAGGTTTTCCTAATGTAAGGGCAACCCCAGCAGTGCCTGAGGATTATCATGCAGAGCCTAGCAATGGGGGAAATCCTAAGACTTGATTACTCTTGCATATACACAAGGAAAGGGACTTTATCTAGCAATGGGTGAAATCCTAAGAGGAAAACCTAAGTCCCATTGCTAGCGAGTCCCATGTAGGGAATAGCACGGGTTAGGGTAACCCGCACAGGTCACCGGGTCAGGTGCCCTTGGGTTTGGGTGCAGGTCAAGCTGAGAGCACCCGTGACCTGGGCCAACCCGTGGCCTCAACTATGTACATGCGTACGACACGCATGCACCACACATGCACACGTACAATACGACCGCACTGTACGTGCACATGTATGACATGAATGCGCCATAAGCGCATGCGCCAACACCAACATGCCGCACGTGCATGCACCAACACCAACTCGCCGTATACACATGTGCTGACACCAACACACCATATGCGCACATGCTGACACTAGCGCGCCAACACCAACGTGCCGTACGCTCACACATATGACACGCACGCATGCGGCGTGTTCATGTCGTACGTCGCATGCGCGTATAACGTGTTCATGTCATACGTCGCATGCGCGTACAGCGTGTTCATGTCATACGTCGGGCGCACGTACGGCGCATACGTGTCGTATGTCGCGTGCGCGTACAGCGTGTGCGGGTGCGGTGCGCACCCGACACCCATTGACCCGTGGGAAAAAACCCATGGGTTGACGGGTTCGGGTTTCCCATGGGTCGGGTGTGGGTCACCTATATTTGACCTGTGGGTGACCCGTGCCATTCCCTAGTCCCATGCTCTATATACCCTGTACCAAGGCATTGCTTCTCCATCATACACAACCCTTCCTCTGGTTCCAGTGGTACAATCTACCAAAAACCCACAGGCCTGACCCCAGGAGCCTGGCCTAGGGCCTCGATGTCTTGGCTCGGTACATGATGGGAAGGTCGGTTGGTAGTTGCCCCGTAAGTGAGAGTCTGTCGAGTTCTCCCAACTCCCACTCCTTGGTCCTCCCCTCCACAGGTGTCTCTCCCATCTTTCACTGCCGTCCCATTGTTCCGAGACTTTGGCAGACTGTATCAGCCTGCCAGTTGGGTGACTGGTGCTTGGCTTAGGAAAATAGACAGGTCATCCCCTGACACTCACCTCACATTGCAATTCCACATTAGTCATACGACTCTTAGACAACTGGAACTTGTGTTCCACCAGCTCTCAACAAAGGTCATCAACCGACTTTTGTAGCTGTCAAGCTTTGGTAATGCCAAAGATGTGGAGGGGGAGCGACCAAGTCCTGCAGGCCGAAAGTAGTGGCTTTGGCTTCAATGTACTTGTGTGTTATGCCCTACTTTCCATGTGTGCCACCAATTTGGAACAGAGGGGATACTCAGAGAGTGCCAAAAGTGCTGGCCCAAGTAGAGAACTTTACAGAGGAAAGGGAAGGTAAGGGGCCTAAGCCTAGTCAATACACAGAATGAGGAAGTATGTACATGCATGTCCTACTTATATAGGTTAAGAAGCGACATGTGGAATAAGGAATGTGGGACAATAAGGTATGCAGAGCATGTGGGGGTATTGTCCACAATGAGTAAAAATAGAATGGAGGAATGTAAGAATAATAGGAATGTGGCCAAGGATAGGACAATAGGGAGTGCCTAACTATAAAACAATAGGGTTGTGGCCAAGGATAAAACAAGGACCTGAGGTGAGGTGGGTCAAGGAATAAGGAGTGGATGGGGTAGGATTCATGGATGGTGGAAAGGGCAGAGTGGATGAGGGGAAGGGACAGGGAATGTGAATGGTAGATGTGCCAAGCCAAGACTGGGGCACCAAGTGACTTGCATGTGGCTTGGACACTTGTGCGTAGACATAGACTGACCGCATGGTCGGCACTGCTGAAATACCGGAATCTCAGCACGTGTACTTGACAGCAGCTCTTGAAGTGAAAGGGTCAGTGCAATGACAGGAGTGGGTGCAGGAGGAGCAGGGGCTATGAGTCTGGGGGGAGGGATGACCATGGGAGCCAGTGATGGAGGAGGAGGTGGAGGGGATGGCATAGGCAGTGATAGAGGATGAGGTGGAGGGGATGGCATAGGCAGTGATGGAGGAGGAGGTGGTGGAAGAGGAGCAATTGTGGGTGAAGACACCGTTATCTGTGATTTGGTGCCACTGTGGGTGGTGGTGATGACTCATGGGGAGATAGAGTCGATGGTGTAGGTTAGAGGCTAGGGAGTGGGAGAACCAGGAAGGAAGAGAGGGGTATGTACAGTGAGCTCCAACCTTGGCTGTTTTGATGGGCCCACCTCACTCTGTTCTAACTCATCTGGCACAAGATTGGGACATAGTATTTCTGTTCTCCCTTTTCACGATCCTTGGCTTTCTCATCTATTATAGAAATCTAATCGACTCCTTGTAGATTTGAAAGTAGTATAAAGATATTGTACATTCAGTAGTTCAGTCTTTAGTCAGATAATCGACTTTGATTTCGACTAAGCCTTTCTTCTGTCTCACTATTCTGAAATTAGGGACCAGTGCGATCTGGTGGGGGCAACATACAAGTTGAAGCCTTGCCCTATTCTGAACCTCACCATTGTTTACCTTTGGGAGATATTACATTTAATTATGAATACGTTATTCCTTCACATTGTAACAATGACTCAGATCCCTTCCTATTCTGTTAGTCTTTTCCCATTGTTACTCCTCATCCTTACCTATTTGATTAGTCTTTCCCTATCATAGCCCCTAGCCTCTATTCATGTAGCCTCAATGCTATACCATTTCTCCAGAGTTTCTCCATAGTTTCCTCTTTTGTATACTTTGTTCTCGTGCTTTGTCATTCAACTGACATAGCCAACCTCTCACATCATTTCACATCATTGCTTGGTTTTTGTATATAAAGGCCTCTGGCTTACCTCTGGAATAACAAGTTCACAAGTTAAAGCCCCAAGTCCAGTCTCCAAGTCCAAGTCAAGACTAGTCTAGAAATGTCTATACTATTGTATACAAGTCCAAGTCCAAGTCAAAGTATTAGTCATATGTGACATTATTAAAGTCACATCCCTCTCACATCACATCCTAATCACTTACATTCTGTTTTCATTCATACATCACTGTGTCACAGATCATAGTCCTGCTGTGCTGAATGACTGCACTATATCCCACCACAGAAAAGGACCAGTGCATGCAGGCTTTTAGGTATTAATTACCTAGAACAACTTTACAGCATTTCCCAGTGGGTTGCAAGGTGTTTGGAAGGCCTAAGTGGGTGGAGATGGTGTTGCAAAAGTGGTAAATACTTGACCCATTGGCATTGTGCACTGCCTTAGGCTATTATGTAACAGCCCTTATTGTTCTATAGTTTTGGCCATCCCTTGATTGCCACATAGTATATAAGTAGTACACTTGTATTACCTGTGCTTCTTCAGCTCTTATGCTAAACTCACATGTCGCAGGTAGTCAATACACTAGCTCTTATGCTGAACTCACATGTTGCAGGCTTACTCTGCCAATAGAGTTGCCTTCACAACAGATGGCATCTAGATGCTTATATACTTTGGTCAGTTGTAGGTCATGTGAATCTATGAGCATCAATCTGGCTACAGAAATGAGGTTATGGCTTTGGTGCAGGGCATTGAGAGAGATTGTCAAGTATACATACCGAGACCCATCTCTTCGGCAGTGCCAACTGAGCAGCCATCCTATGCTCATGCCCAAGTGTCCACACCACATGCATATCACTTGGTATGCCAGTCTCGGCTTGGTACATCCACCATCTACACTCCTTGTCCTCACCCCTCACATACTCTACACCACTCACCATTCATTAATCCCACCATGCCTACTCCTCACCCTTTGATCCACCTCACCTTGGGACTTCCTGTCCTTGTATTATCCTCAGCTATGGCTACATTGTTTTATAGTCAGGCACTTCCTTGTTATAATGAAGAAGTTAAATAATAAAGATTAAGCCTGTTGCACTTAAAGATTATGTGCAAGGAATATTAAATGAATGAATTTGAATTTGAAGGACACGATTATGAAGATTGGGAAACTCATTATGAACTCGTTTTTATTCTCGAACCTTTTACTAGCTATTTATACAAAATAGATAGGAGTGAAATGGCGATGGAAAAGTGGGAAAACTATTTATCATTATTTGATTATGAGAAATGATTGATGATTAGGGATGTGTGGAAAAAAGAAACAAATACAGTGTCCAGTCCATGTACGATGGTCTGGATGCAGTCTCGACTCGATGTAGCTGTTATATGGCTGGAGTGGCGATTTCTTGGCTCAATGTGGTGGGACTTTGTGTATGCGCATGTTTGCGCCTCGACTTGTATGTGTGTGATGCGTATGTGGGGGGAGCTTGGCTCAACTTGATACTGTGTGGGTGTATAATAGTAATAATAAAATTTGAATGTGTAGATTTGCTCAATGTAGATTCCTAACATTCCTATTGTCCTATCCTTGGCCACATTTTTATTATTCTATCCTTTATTGTTCTATCCCTGTTTTACATTCCCTCATTCTAATTTTACTCGTTGTGGACAATAACCACATGCTCTGCATACCTTATTATTCCACATTCCTTATTCCACATGTCGCTTCTTAACCTATATAAGTAGGACATGCATGTATATATTTCCTCATGCTGGGTATCGACTAAGCTTAGGCCCTTCTACCTTCTTCCCCTCTGTTAAGTCCTCGACTCGGGCCACCATCATCAGCATCCTCCCAAGTACCTCTCTGTTGCAAATCGGTGGCATGCATGGCAAGTAGGGTGCAATGCACGAGTATGTTAAAGCCAAGGCCACTACTCTTGGCCTGCAGGACTTGGCCATTGTCCACCTGACCCTTTGGCAGTCCCAAAGTCCATCAGTACCCAAAGCCTGACAGAGATTGTAACTGTTTTAGGACCCTTGGTCTTAGGGAGAGCAATTCCATATATTGGAGTACTAAGTTGTTGTCACGACCATACATCGTGCTTTGATTTATTCGGCAGTACCAACCAACCGACTCCCACTCACATCATTCCACGGCGTACGGTTTCAGTTCGGTACACCCGGTTTATCACCCGGTTCATTATCCTTTTCCCCAACCCCTATTCTTTGTCATCCCTACACTCCCTTCCTTTCCCCCTCACTTGTTTACCCACGGGATGTTCACTATTCCCTGCCACTCACTCATGGCCCTATTGTTTTATTCTCAGCCATTCCTTATTGTTCTATTCTTTTCCCACAATCTCACCGCTTATATTTCATTGTCTTACCCTCTCATTATTCTATTCTAATCATTGTGGACTATACCTCCACATGGTCTTCATACCTCATTCTTTTTTCCATGTCTTATGCCACCCTTATTCCACATTCCACCTCTCAGCCTATATAAGTAGTTGATACGTGTACATAGTTCCTCAGTCTGAGTATCAACTAGGCTTACGCCTCCCTACTCTCCTCCTTCTGTTCAGAAGTCCTTGTTCAGGCCGACACCCTCGGCATTCGCCTGAGTATCTGTTCTCGTTACAAGTTAGTGGCATGCACAGGAGGCAGGGTGCAACGCACGAGTATGTTGAAGCCAAGCCACCCTGACCGACCTGCAGGACTTGGCCGGTTCCAACAGTACCCTCGGTAGTACCGAGTCCTGACAGTTGTTCAAGTATGGTAGCTAATGACACTGCAGTAGGCTGTCCTGGGAGTTCGATGGGCAGTAGTGGTGGTGGTTGGCCCATGGAAGCCATCCCTGGAATAGTGGTAAGAACAAGAGTCCTTGTATTAGATCAATGGGAGGTCTGAGCCTTTATACACATATGAGGACCAGGGCCATCAGTCAATATATGCTACTATTATGTAGAAATATTACATAAACTTACTATTACCCCATTTGGACATTGACCAACTTTCTTTCATCTATTGTTTTGGTGTGGCATCCACAACACCGATTAGAGAAATCAGGGTACAACTTACTACATGCAGACGGTAGTTTTACAGTTGGTAAAGATCTCTAAATAGAATGCCCATATGCTCTGTCCATCAAGAGATGTCATGTTCTAATTTAAGTACATCATAAATTTCATAACTACAATTCATATATTGTTGGCAGGGAAGGTCTAGAGACTCTTAGCTGTAACATACAGAGAGCAACAATGACCTTTGGGGCTTGTCAATATGGATGCTAAAGACAAGTATATAACAAAGTAACTACTAACCTTTGGGGCTTGTCAATATGGATGCTAAAGACAAGTGTCAAGCCCACAATACTGAGCTCCAGTTCACTCGGTAGTACCAACCAATCGACCCTTACCATTTAATCCCACACTAGTGACAAGTTATTCCTCACTAGAATGTGGTCTCGGCTCGGTACATTTGGCTCATCATTTGGTTCACTTTCCTCATCTCATCCTCTCTATTCATTGTTATTCTTTCATTCCCCTTCTTTCCCTGTAACTGTTCCCCTTTGGGACATTTACTACTTGCCTATTATTCAGTCATGGCCCTATTGTTTTATATTCGGCCATTTTCCATTGTTCTATTCTCACTCACTCTTTTGTTCTTGGTCATACTTCATTGTTCTATTCTTGCCTACATTCCTTGTTCTATTCTTGATCATTGTGGACAATACCTCCACATGATTCTTCATACCTTATTGTTCTCCATTCCTTGTGCCACCCTGTTCCACATCTTGCTTCTTAACCTATATAAGTAACAAATGTATGTAGATGGTCCTTTGTTCTGGAAATCAACTAGGTTTATGCCTTCTTGTCCTCCCTCCTCCTGTCTAAAGTCCTTTACTCAGGCTGACACTCTCGGCACTCTCCCAGGTATCTCTTCTGTCTCAAATCAGTGGCACACATGGAAAGTAGGGTGCAATGCATGAGCACATTGAAGCCAAGCCACTACAACTGGCCTGCAGGACTTGGCCGCTTCCTACCAGCATTGTGAAGCCACCACTATTACTATAATGCTTAGCCCATGCATCGTCAGCAGTACCGGTGCCTGACAATAAGACCCAAAGGTGTGCAATGGTGCATCATTATTGGTGCTTATTTTAAGTGCCAGAGAACGCAAATGCAAAAGTGAAAAGTGCAAAAGAGAAACACAAAAGTGCAAGAACACAACACAAATGCAGGGGAATAAAATCATACCCCAACATATATGTCCAAAGAGGATCATGGGTGCTACACCAAAACAATGGATGGGAACAAAGTTCATTTATGTCTAACTGGGGTAATAGTCCCACATTCTTTGAAATGCATCAAATTTGACCCTCTTCCACAGGCACACTGTGCACACACACTATGGCCAATACCTAGATCGTGCACAACAACGATATCTAAATGATTTGAAAATCATACGTGAGTATTGTTCTATTACGTAGATTAATTCTATTGATTATGCCCACCAAGGTTTGCATCCCTGCGATAATTCCGATCCTCCTAAGATCATACAAAATGTACAGAAATCGTGGCAAATTACCCATGATAGTTCCAAATAAAGTGCAGATAATAGATAATTGAATATCTGAAAGGAAGGGGTACAAATTGGAATGAAGAATAATTGACTGAAATATCACAGCAAAAGTAAGAAGAAAAACACGGTTTGCATATCATGATCAGATCTTTTTAAGCTGGAGTTTCTTGGGTGTCTTTACCGATATACCGTAAGGGCTTTTGTGTCACCGGGAGGGCAATAGAAGAACACCAGTTCGGTAATCTTGAACAGTCACAAGGAATATATTGGAAAACGGGTGAATCGTCAAATTGTCAAACGTCAAATATCTCAAATATTATACCAAGCAAAAAACGACCGCTTAATCTATTCATTAAATCGGAAACGGTAAAACTCCTTGAGCAGGAGTTTTTTATGGTCCTCCTTGTGTATGTCGAATTGGGTTTTTGTGTTGCCATTTTTTTGTACAAAGACAAACCGGTTCGGAATTTCTGCAAAGATGCGGGGGGAACTATAGGTAGAAAGATTAATCGTCTCAAATGTCAAATGTCAAATGTCAAACGTCACAGGTCAAACGTCAAAGTCAAGATGTCAAGATGTCAAACGCGTCAAAATGTCAGCTTGTACCCGCGTCTCCTGTAAGACGCTCAGAAATAAGTTAGAAAGAAACGGACAAAATATATGGAAAATAAAAAATCGTGAGGTGAACGGGCGATACAAGAAAGATTACTAGGCAGATAGCTTTGAAATGCAAGTACTACCGAAGACCGATTACCAGAAAAGAAATCGGCACTCAACCAGTTTTCTTTCTCCTCCACCGTATTTCGGGTTCGTTCATACCTTTTCTTTTTATGGTTATTGTAGGTTCTCATTTTGTTATTTGATTTTATTTTGATTTTTAGCGCTGTTATATCTATTATTGTAGTTTATCTCGTCCGTGTGAGAAGCCGAAAATCGGGATGTTCTTCGTCAATTGTACATTTCGGAGTCCGTGCATGGAATAGGTGGAAGACCGACCGGTTATTCTGGCTTTAACAGACCAAAATAAAAATAAATAAATAAAAAAACTGTCCGTCGATTGACCATCTCGAATTGCAACCTTGACCTGTTAACTGTCTCTTGTAGATATATGAATGAATCCCGCCCTCCATTGTACCATCGAAACACCTACCTTGTTAGCATGGTAAGTCCATGTAAACCTGATCAGATGCTCTATCCAGTGATCCCCACAATCATCCTCTACACATATCGTCCCTCCGAGCGATGTGCAACCTCTCGTTAACAGGAACAGGAACCCGATTGCTTAAAGAACAATGCAGCCATCTGGCACCTTGGGTGACCTTACAACACAGGAAACGCCGGCCATCTGGCACCTTGGGACCTTACAATACAGGACACGGCGCCCACTGGAACACGGCGCTCAATAATGGAACTGTTTTGGGCGGTGAATCCTTATACTTAATTGCTCTTACTGTGCGTATAATGGAGCCTCACTTCAAAGGGTAAATGGATGACCGGAATTGCCGCCTTAAAACTCCAACTTATTCCGGGTTTGAGACGTGAACAATTACTTCGAGAGGAGTCCCTCACCGGACCAGGCCTTCTGCGCCCAAGGTTCATACTATTGCCTATATTTATCTTTCCTCCTTGTTAACAACCCTTCTCTGGAATGGACTTACACAAATCCAAGGTCACAGAGGAGATGACGGCCACATTTGAACTGCCTGGGATGAAAAATGAGGACATAAGCATTGGTGTTCTGGTTGAGTACTCCTTTTTTCCTTGGTCCTTGATTAGCGCCTCAAACACACCACCCACGTTATTGAATCACTTTTACGCACTGAAAGGTTGACATGAACGACTGGGTACATCCCATCCGAAGGTTCCCAATAATCCATGACTTCAGAAATCAAAAGGGTCTCGTTTACTTACCGCTTCCAGTGATGACCAGCGTTTATGAAGAGAGAGATCCAGTTCGAGGGATGAATCAGGCCTTTTAGGTAGTACAGCTTGAATTAGTGAGAGAGAATGCGTATCCTGTAGAACAATCAATGTATTAAAGAAATGGCTTGGTTGGTATACGATATACAATGCCGGGGAGAATGTAATACGAGGGCACCTGGTGGCACAATACCTCAAGATATACGCGGGAGGTTCGCGATGGTCTCTGCATCGTGTTGATATATTTCATGATCAGATTCGAAATGCCACTAGATCTACGATAGGGGGGAAATTGACTGAAAATCAGACAGCAGTGGAAATAGAGAAGTATCATATCCAGGTTGAGGGGAGGATATAATCGACGGAGGAATGTTCGTATATCATTGGGAAGTGGTCGCAACTGACTACCTGAGCAAAGATCCTCAAAGGCGCTTATTGGAGGGATGTCGATTACTTCATAATGGCTACGCTGGCTTCTCACCAGAAGATCCTAACAATGCCACAGAAATTGATCAGATTGCTCGTCAACATAACGTTGTCTGGATTTTTGGGAGCGAGGTTAATAGTTCCGACAACACGCTTTGATACAAGCAAGAAGTTCTAAAATTTGGGTAAAATTAATCATCGCACTGCAGTTCCGAGTTTTCGACAGACTTTACGTAAAATCCTCGAGTGTGACATTAGAGTCACGCCAGGACAGCGTGACCCAATCTCAAGCACTGGACCTTGGTGTTTATTTATTACCTCATATCTTGAGTCGCAACAGTCCGGATGCGCTTAATTAAATCACCTTTATGAGAATTGGGGACTTTGAAGGCTAAATCGATGTCCGGATTTGCCGTTTCGTAAAACTTCAACTTACTGTCACCCCCGGCTTGACCGAGCTTGAGATTGTTAGCTCACGGCAACACCAGAGGAGAATGAAGACTGTTACAGAAAATGCTAAAATCTGTGGATCTACAAATGTAAGAAATAAAGTCTCCATCCACCATCGTCTTCTACATTCTACAAGTTTCTACAAAGATCGACCATGTTCTCAAGTTCCAAACCTGGCACGTAGGAAACTATGTCAACTGTCTGCTTCCCTCCATCCAAGACTGCACTACATCTCCTGGAAAAGGTACTCAAATGCTCCAAAAGATCAACGCTTGATACACATGTCTCTCACCACCCACTTTTGCGAACCATTCCAAGACTCGTCTTTACCATTTCAGACTTCAACCGCCTGTTTGAAACAGCCTTGGATGCTCGTATTCCCAGTTCGAGACGTCGGGAGGAATCCCCCACAATAACAAGTCTTCTGCGCCCAAGGTTCATACTATTGCCTATTTGTAACTTTCCTCCTTGATAACCACCCTTCTTTAGAATGGACTTGCACGAATCCAAGGACACAGACGAGATGACGGCCACATTTGAATTGCTTGGGATGAAGAAAGAGGACGTGAGCATTGACGTTCACCAGAATCGGCTCATCGTCTCGGGGCAGAGGACGATTTCGAATGAGCACGATAAGGAAGGCTATGCTGTGTGTGAAAGGAGGTTTGGGAAGTTCTCTAGGACGATCCCTCTTCCCACCGGTATCAAGGTGTGTGTGGTCGTGCTATTAGATGTGTGTGACATGTGTTTGACTCAACGTTGTGTTGTGGTTTAGGCAGAGGATATAAAAGCTAGCATGGAGAATGGGGTTCTTACAGTCAGATTCCCCAAGTCTCATCCTGATCAGGAGCCTCGCAAAGTCTCTATTGCATGACTGATCATTTTAATGGACTTGATGGATGTCAAGAGGTAACACTACTCGTGTAATTGCAATAATTTGTACACTATATGGATTCAAATGTTAAGATACGCTTTGATTCATATTATCAACGCGCTCTTAGAAATTGGTATTTGGAACATGATGTCTATGAATAACGGGCAGCAGTCCACGTCGAACCACTCGCCCAATCGCATCGGTGAGGAGGATCAAAGTGGGAATCGAGTGTAGAAGCCAATATTTTGGTCGAGACCTGACAATCTGCTAGAAGAGGTCTAAAAGGTATAACGTGCGGCTGAGGTGGAGCAATGTGTGATTTTCAGGTCAAGCGTAAAGGCAGATATATGCAAAGCAAAATCAGAGCTAGAGAGCATAAACAGACAAAACCTATGAGGGTGGATTTAAGAAAGGATGACGAATAAAGAGTATTATTATGGATAGTGAATTGATAAACGATTTTTAATCACATAAATACTGGGACGAAGATGTGCTTCGGCCCAGCAATCCTCTAAAAGCTCCCACAGTAAATCAACATCCTTAATATCATATCTCAATGGCGGAGATGGCCTTGGTGGTGGTAATTTGTTCAGAATGGCCATAACAACGGAGACCTCTCGAAGTGAACTGTACGGGACATCTCCTGTCAGTAGCTAATACATAGAATGGGGTCAGATCGGGCGTTGAAAATAATAGATGTGACGTACTTGGAGTATGGTGCTCGCCAAAGCATAGACATCCGTTGCAGTTGCAGCCCGGGCATTATTGTCAAGGACGAGCTCGGGGGCACTCCATCGAATGGAGAAGGATACGGTGGATTGTGAGAGTCCCGAAGGACCAGCAACTCCATCGATCAGTCGCGACAAACCAAAATCAATCAACTTGGCGTGTCCAGTGTTGTCGATCATCACATTAGCCTGTAGCGACGCCAGATAAGTGTGTCCAGGCAAGTCGAAGGGATGCACCCACGCCCTTCAGGTCACCGTGAATGATCCGCTGGCCGTGTAAATATTGGACACCTAATGTAATCTCCCAAATCTGAACAAATGTAAATTGAGATAATGATAAGTGTTATCATTGACTTACCAATTTCATGGGATTGACACTGGGATGATCTCGAAGATAAACATCTGCACTCCCATTGGGATACCATGGCAAAACCATCCCAGGAATGTCATCGGAATGATATACAACACCATGGAAGAGTGCAATGCTTTCATGGTCAAG
>QLPI01018526.1:0-15800 GCA_003314275.1 Chroogomphus rutilus | reverse complement strand
AGGCAAGGGTTGTTCGGTCGGTACTACCGAGTGAACCAGAGCTTGGTATCTGGGGCTTGACAGGTTCCTGAGTAACTCATTCCCCTTGTTCTTTCACTTTCCATTCACCCCCTTGTATTTTCTTCTTCCCTTATCTTTTGACTTGACAGTAGATAATACAAGGTAGTCTACATGTGTATAAACCTCCTGTTAAATCTGCATGTCAGGCGCTTAGCTAGATACTTCCAGAGGGGTTTCAGAGGCTTCTGAATGGTTTCCAAGGGGAGGTTGTACTCCAGAGGTGGAGGGGCTAAAGGTCATGGGTTTACAGATGGAAGCAGAAGAGGCAGAAAAATGGGAAGTGCCGGGGGCCTGGGACTGTTCGCAGTATTAGGTTGTATGACTAGTTGTTCGAGTTGTTTGAGGTCACAGGGACTTGGCTTCAACTTATGTGTTGCACCCTCCTCGATCATCTGTCCCTAATTTCAGAAAGTTGGAAAGTTTACCAGAACTGAATCAGAAACTACGATGCAGAATTAAGTTGATATTCATACTGGCAAATAGTCCAGTTGACTGGTGGCTTATATACATGTAACTAATCCTTGTACTAACTTTTGCCAAGTAAAGACAAGGGGGAGAAGAGAGTACAAGGGGCTAATAGAGAACAAAGAACAAGGGAGTGAGGTACGCAATGATCCTGCATGTCGTTTATCAAAAGAGCAGAACCTAGGTCTCAGAATTGCAGAGGTTCGAGATTGTGGAACTTTGGGTTGATGCAACGGATTTGTGGAAAGCAATTGTTTCAGGCTTTAAATGGTCGGATGGTCCTAGAAACAGTGCAGGTGGTTGTGGGGATTAATGGATTTATTGGGGGCATGGGCCATAACACCTCCAGTCAACTGGATGGTTTGCTAGTTCAAATATTGACTTAATTTGCATCTTAGTTTCCAGCCTAATTCCAACTTAGTGTCCATGCTTGTGTTCTCTAACTTTCTAAAACTAGGGACAGACAATCAAGGAGGGCACAACATATAAGTTGAAGCCAAGTCCCTCTGACTGTGAACACCTGCAATGACTAGTTGTACAAGTCTTCATTGCAAGTTGACCACTAGTCTTAATCCCAGCACTTTGTCATCCACTTTCCATCACTTCCATCCTTACAACAATCTGACCCTTTGACCCTCAACCCTCTGTCATCTATGGAATCTCCTGCCCTCAGTAGAACCCATTGGAAACCCACAGAACCCTTTGGTATCTGTTTTATTAAGTGCCTGACATGCAGATTTCACACAAAGGGCCAATACCCTCAAGAATTTACAGATGAAGAAGCATGAGATGAAGACCCTTACGCTGAAGCAAGGCATAAATGCCATGCCAAGGCTAGGCCAAGTACAGGCCCAGGGATGGGTACAAAGAAGGCACTGAGGCTGAAGGGGGCCTAGGAGGCATATAATTTTATTTATTATTTATTTTGACTGATGTTTTCTTTGAAACCCCAAAGGTAAAAGGGCTAAAGTTTGGCAGTTGACCAAAGGCTCTCCCTGTGCCATGTATAGGTGATGCAGGGAGAGCTACATCCTGCCAGATACTGGCACTACTTGAATATAGTACAAGCAGTGCAAGGTATGCTGCAGCCTGTTGGTGGGGTAGGAAATGGGGGCCTGAGTAGCTCAGTGACACCAATGAGGAGGAGGAGGGGAGCAGGCTGGAATGGCTAAAGAAGAAGGCTGCCATGTATCTAGTTTGGCCTCACACAGGGCTGGTAGGCTATTAAAAGAAGTATCTAACATCAATGGTACAAGCCAAATTTCCTCCAAAACTATTTTTATTTTAGACATGTCAAAATTTTGGCCACACCCCAAAAAAAAACAAAAAATCTGGAAAAAATGTGCAATCAATAGCTATGATTAAGTAGTGTATGATTCCAATAAAATTGTGAAAAATAACTATATGCCAACTCATAAACAAATAAATAATAATCCAGCACAATCATTACCCAGCCTTGAGACACTGTATAATGCCTGCTGGCCGCCATCCACAATACAAATGAAACATTACTGGACTATGAAATCAGAATAAGGATCAGGTTACTGAAGCAGATGAACATATAGAGTCTCCAACAACACCTACAGATTATGAATCTGACAGGGAATTGCCAACTTCTGCAAACATTTTTTACAGCCACACCATGGGTGAAATGAATTTTGGTTTGGAGGGAGAGGAGACTGAGAGTGAAGGAGCCTCTGAAGCACACAATTATGAATATGAGAACTCAGAAGAGGATCCAGATTCAGAATGGGACAAGGATGATCTTCAAGAAAGGCTCTTTGATTTCACTATCAACCAGGGAGATGACTTAAAGGATGAAGATTGGTTGCCACCTCAGTTGAGGAAAAAAAAGCAGTGACATGGCAATGGTATGTTCACATTGAACCCTGATTGTAAATTAAAAAAATTACAATAAATTGTCATGTCAGCCAAATAAGTACAAGAAGGGCCCAGACATCATGAGCAAGTCCAGTCACACACAATGTCAATATAAGAAAGCAACTGCAAATCAGAAATCCCTTGATGCATTTGGGTTTTTGTCTATACAGTACCTGGACCTAGCCACTAACAACGATCCTTTTCAATTGAAATTATCAAAGTGCTATCCAAGCCTGAGTTGATGTTGCTATATTTGGATACAAATTTACCTAAAGAGGTGCAACATGACATCAATGCTGACATTAACAACACCCCAATCCAACAAGAAAGTGTTGAGGTCAGAATTCCACCTGCCAATGAACAGGATTCAGAATTGGGCCTATATATACAAGCTGATTTAGAAGACAATATTGATGAGGCTGTTGCAGGTGGACTGGAGATTAACTCATGGGAGTTTTTGCAAGAGCAAATCAAGAAAGACCTAACAAAAAAGCACCAGAGCTCACCCTATCTGATACCAATAAACTTCTGGTTCTCAGAAATTTTGCAACATTATGGATTAAAGGAGTGGAATAATGGAGGCAAGTAAACAAATTGCTCAACAATGGCATGAAGGAGCTGGAACTCACTTTGCTCAAAACATTTGTGTTTTTGCTTGGCACTATCAAATATTTGAACAGCTTCCTGAAGAAAAGCATGGTGGTATTCATACAAGGTCACTTCTTTCTGATGAGTGGCTACAGATTTTGGCACAGCAATGGCTTTCTTCCCAAACTGCTGGGCAGGTCACTCCAAAAGCATTTCAAGATAAACTAAACACAGTAATTCTTCCTAGCCTCTCAATCACTCTAAAAAACCCAATTGGTCTTCGTACTTTATGTCATTGGTTAATTAAGCTAGGGTGGAACAAGGCTCTTAAAAAAGGGGTTTATATGGATGGCCATGAACACAATGATGTGGTTGAGTACTGCAAGAACATATTTTTGCCACTGATGGAGAAGTACCAGCAAAGAATGGCCAAGTGGGTTCAGGATGATGAAGGAAATTTTACAAGAATTCCTCCAACATTGCAGGATGGTGAGAAAGAAATCATTCCTAACTTTCATGATGAGTCTTGTTTCCATGCAAATAAATACAAGTCATCAGCTTGGTATGGTTTGCCATGATTATGTGAAATGAATTTTTACAACTCATATAAATCAATATTTTCAGGCTTAAGCTAGGCCAGTGTGATGTTTGTCAAGTGATGCAATGACAAACGGTCACACAAGAAGTGGAACTTATCGGAAACGTGAGAGATTGGTTAGGATAAGTCTCTGATTCCTCTAAGCTACCGTTAAACTACTCAAGAGCGAGTATTTATACAAGTCGAGACTCCTAATAAGTAAATGAAAAGACACAACAGAATATGATATAAATGGAATACTAAAGAAAGAACAAAAGAAAATATACTTTCAAGATTATAATAACGCTCTTTGTCAATCGACTGTTGAAGACGATCGTTCAGGGGGTCGCTAGGTGGCTCCTTCCGTTACATCTGCCCTCCTGCGCTGCTCTGCAGTGCACATACCTAGAACAGCAAAGGTTCATCTTCATCCCCTTCAAACCCTTTATCCTCTTCCTCAGTATTCATCATGAAGTCACTGACTGCTATGTTTGAATCGACAGGTACCCCCTGTTCTTCAGAACCATCAGTGGTATCTGTATTATTCATATTTTTGACTATGTCTTTGTGCGTGACATTGACTTTCTCACGGTCTACACCAAAGTTTTTTACCTCTGTGAGTATGGCCACCAACAAAAGGTCAAAGGCAACAGCAGGCTCACTCTTTGCCCAGGACTTGAATCTAGAGGACAGTCCCCTCTTAGTCTTTCCCAAGGGGCACGGTAGGTGGGTCATTCCCACATCAGGTCCCATCCTGTGACTTAATGGTTTTTTCTTGCCTTGGTATTTCCTTTTGAAAGGGGCCCTGAAAGACGATTTTACACCAGCATTGAAAGCATCTTGCTGGGATTCAAGAAGGATTTTAAGAGCAGCAGAAGAGAGGACAACTTTGTTAGCATTCATTTTTGGCATCAGGTGTGTGTATTGTTGCCTCATCTCCTTCTGCTTGGACTTATAATTCCTCATTGCCTTCTTTGTCCTCCTTTTTGAGCAACTCATAGCTGGCTCCACTATTGAGACAGTCGCAGCTTGCACTATTTCTAAGTGAGGCACCTTCCCTAAACCTTTCGGCAGTTGTCTCGGGTGAGCAATTCCCATTGCTTTACAATATGCTGACAGAGGTTCCAGGTGCTTACACTCCTCATATGAGTGCCAGGTAATGTCTCCCGTCTTCCATTGTATTTCAAAGGAAGCTTCCATCCCTTTTCCTATATGTGACAGTACTCGGTTGACAGCCCACTCCCATGGATTCTTGCCAAACCCTGGGATCTGATCAAACTGCCTTCCTGGGAAGCGACGATCATCATTGGGTACGTGTATGCATAATAAGGATGCATGGAAGCTGTTATTGATCCCCCTTTTTCTTAATTCAGGTGACAATTCCAACTTGTAAGTTGCCCCCTGTTCCAATTCATCTATTATTCTAAATGGTCCAATATATTTTGGTGTCAACTTTCATGCTCGATGTCTCAGTATGTTTAAATTCTTTGTTGACAGATAAACCAGGTCTTCTTTATAAAAATAAAATAAAATTAGCTCGGTGATACCATGCATTGGCATTCCTGGTTTGTTTCACTCCTGCTTCTATTATTTTGTCATGTGCACTCATTATTGCATTCTTCATCCTTTGTGCAAAGATTCTCACGCCAGGGTACTCGCATTGGGAGTCCCAGATCATTGGTTGCAGCATTCTCCCATAGTTCAAGAAGAATGGTGAGAATCCAGTAGTCTCAGAACACGCATTATTCATTGTGTATTCTATTGCAGGCAATTTATTCACCCAGTCCTTCTGATCCATCTGTATACATTGATGCAACATCTGGGTCATTGTGCAGTTCGCATGTTCCGTAGCTCCATCCGTCTGAGGGTGAAAGGATGATGAGAGCCTTAATTCGGTTCCCAAAACAAGCCATGCAATTCCTTCCAAAATGTGCTTGTGAATAGTGAGTCCCTGTCGCTCACAATCCTTTCTGATAACCCATGCAACTTATAGATGACTTTGTCAGGAGTCGGATGCTGACGGACTTTGGTACTGCCGAGGGGTGCTGTCGAAGGATCGGGCAGACTATGGCCAAGTCCTGCAGGCCAAGAGTAGTGGCATTGGCTTCAACGTACTCGTGCATTGCGCCCTACTTGCCATGCGTGCCACTGATTTGCAACAGACAGGTACTTGGGAGGATGCTGGTGATGCCGGCCTGAGTCGAGGACTTTACAGAGAGGAAGAAGGTAGAAAGGCCTAATCCTAGTTGATACCCAGAATGAGGAAGTATGTACATGCATGTCCTACTTATATAGGTTAAGAAGTAACATGTGGAATAAGGGATATGGAACAACAAGGTATGCAGAGCATGCGGTTATTGTCCACAATGAGTAAAATTAGAACAAGGAATGTAAAACTGGGATGGAACAATGAAGGAATAGGATAATAGAGATGTGTCCAAGGATAGGACAATAGAAGGTGACCGACTATAAAACAATGGAGTTGTGGTTGAGGATAATACAAGGACAGAAAGTCCCGATGTGAGATGGACCGAGGGGGGAAGACGAGGAGTGTGGATGGTGGATGTAACGAACCTAGACCGGTGTACCGAGTGTCATGCGTGCGGTGTGGACACTGGGTCGTGGATATAGGATGGTTGCTTGGTCAGTACTGCCGAGTGGATGGGTCTCAGTATGTGTACTTGACAGACTTCAAATATAATCTCAGCCATCTGTTTTGCCTTATAGGATGTTTTGGTTGGTACCAAATGCACCATACTGGTGAGATGATCAATTATGATGCATATCTGATCAAATTCTCCTAGCCAGTTTGTAGATACTGGTAATGGCCCCACAAAATCAATACCAATGGCTTGCCATGGCTGTTTTGGCACTTCTAAGGTGCACAACAAACCCATCGGTTGTTGGGTATTTGACTTACTTGTGGTGCAAATCCCACAGCTCTTACAAAAGTCGGTGACATTGTTTACCATCTGCGGCCACTATACATTTTCATGCATATAATATAGCGTTTTTTGTGCCCCTAGGTGTGCTAGGATTGAGTGTGTGTGAGTAATTATTATCTCCCGAAGCTTGCGCATTCCCAGTGATATGTTTGGTATGCACAGAATCTTTTGGTCATCTCTTATCAAGAATACCAACCCATTCTCGACGTGGAAGTCCTTATAATCTGTGGGTTTTTTCAATATTGTCTCAAAGAAGCAATCTTCCCCATACTGGCCTCTAAAATCATCAGGTAGGTTTATTTCAGGTTTGCCCTCCGAGATGACCTCAGTTAATGCAGGGGCCATCCTTGAATCAAGGTCCTCATGTGCCTCAAATATTACATTTTCTGCGCCTGACATTGATTCATGATTGCTCTCAGGTGCGTTGGCCTCTTCTGCCAGGTCCCTTGTTAAGGGTATCTCATTCAGTGCACTAACACTGTCCATGTCCCGAGCCCCTTAATCCGGTCCCTCCAGGTCCCTTATTGAATCATCCATTATTTCCTTTTCATGGTGCGTGTTCCACTGGGTATGGGGTTTTCTTCCTATTCGCTCAGATCTTCTGATAGCTCCCAAGCTTAATGCTTGTGCTTCCAAACCTGTGTATATTGGAGTTGATATGTCCAGCTTCCCTTCATCGTTATCTGAATTATCTTTACTGACATATTCACTCTCAGCATGCATAACTCCAGGTGCTTCATCGCTATATATATGTGACAGTGAGTCTGCCATTACATTTGTTTCTCCTGGAATATAACAGATCTCAAAATTGAACTGGTTTAGTAAGTCCACCCATCTGTGCTGCCTTGGGGACATGTGTCTCTGACTCATAATCTGTTCCAGAGACTTGTGGTCAGAAAAAATTCGAAATTTAATGCCCAGCAATTGTGGTTTGAATCTTTTTAGGGACTCAACTATCGCTAGGAGCTCTTGCTCATGTATGGGGTAGTTTTGTTGGGCTGAATGAATTTTCCTGACCAAAAGCTGACTATTTTTGCCTTATCTAGGTTGTTTCCTTGTGAGAGCATGCCACTGGCACCTGTCATACAGGCATCTATTACTAGATTAATGGATTCGGCATCCGGTAAGTAATTTATAGCCACCCTGCATTTGTTTCGGTGCTGTGCTATCACTTCCTTTACCTTCTCAAAGGCATGCTGCTCCATAGGTCCCCATTTCCAGTTCTTGGATGACCCAGTCAGAGGTGACAGTACGGCCATAGGAATCCGAATACCTTGGCAATTGTTGGCCAGATATCCAACGGCTCCCAAAAAGCTACTCAGAAGTCCTTTATTGGTCGGTACTTTCCAATTCTCAATAGAATCCACCTTGTGAGGATCCATTTGAATTCCTTTGTCATTTATAATATGCCCTAATAATTTCAATTCTTTCGCAAAGAAATGCATTTTTTCAGCGCTCAAAAAAGCTTCTGCTGTCTTAAGACGTTGAATACGGATTGTATATGCTCTACGTGCTCCTTTATTGTATCGGAGTAAATCACTATATCGTCTAAATACACATCCATGAACACTCCTATGTAAGCAGAGAATATATGGTTCATTAATGTCTGATACATTGCTGGCCCATTACAGTCTCCTTGCTGGAGGGTCAGGCTTTCCATAGTACCATCAGGTGTAGTAAACAAGGTCCGTCGCACATGTTCTGGTATAACACATATCTGCTCATAAGCATCCTTGCCATCTATTAGGCTTCTATACTGGTGTCGTACGACATTGTGAAGTATTATCTCTATGTCTGGTAACGGTGTAGTGAGTTTCCTCATGTTCTTGTTTTGTTCTCGTTTATCTACCACCGTCCTAATACGGACTTTACCATCTCCTTTTGATGCCTTGGTCAGTATTAGCATGGGGCTAGCATTGGTGCCATATGCTACCCGCCATCATCCATTTGTTAAGTAAGCATTTTTCTTTGCTCACCATAGTTCTTTTAGTGACTCTGGGCATTTGGACGCCCTCCAGGGATATATCTTATTCTCATCAATAATAGGAATGCTATGATTTATTTCATGTATAGGTGGAATTTCTGCTTTCTCGGTATCAGGGTATAAATCTGATGCCTCCCTTTGAAGCTGTTCTCGAAGTCCTTCAATTTGGTCGTCATATAGTAAAGTCGCTGCAGATGAGACCAGGTTTAACTCGGCTCCTTCCAAGGAGAGGGCTGTGTCACTTCCTATCATCACTCGTGTTGGGTTTAGACCAAATATTACCTTATGTTGATAGAGGAATGGGGTCCCTAATATAAGGTCATAGCTATCCAAATTCGCTATATCAAATTGCCGTTCACTTTTTATGTTTTGATAGTGAAATTCCACTGTGGTGCAATAATTAACCTTAGACCTTGACCCATGCACAGCTAGCTGAAGTGACAATGGCCATTCTAAGGCCACTTTCGACACTTGTAATTGATCTGCCAGTGTTGTAGACATGAAGTCAGACAACGATCCACTATCAAGGAGGGTACACATTGCTTTGCCATTTATGAAGGTCTCAATGACCACTGGTCGAGGTATCCTCCTTGTGAAATCTTTTACATGCATCGCTGTGTGTTCTAGTGTTTCCTCTTCCATAGGTTTATTCTTATTGAACTTTTTCTTAGACCGGTGTTGACCGGTCATGGTCACAGCATTCAGTTTGCAAGCAAACCCATTTAGATCTGAGTGAGTAGGTTGTTCCTCCAATGAAAGCCATCTTTTTAACCATTTTGGGAGATGGAACGGCGAAGGATCCATCTTCATCCTGCAGGCTAACCTCATTGTCTTGCCTAGGATAGTTGGAACATCCAGGTCTTTCTTCCTAAGGTCATTCTTATAGACTTGGTGCATCAGCTCACAGTGATCCCAATCGGTAACCTCATAGCTAATGCTGTCTAATTGGGAAACTGTAAAGCGGTTTTTCCCTACTACCTGACCCAGTTAGGGGTCCTGATAGAACTTCTCAAAGTGTTCCCGCAAGAGAACACAGAATAAGTTTCGTGCCCTTTTATTTCTTTGCTTCTGAGCCTTTTTGAAATTAGACTCATTTGCTAGGTATAGGCTTTCGAGGCCCTCGCCCTCCAGATTAACTGTACCATTCTTGAGGAAAAGCAGAAAACTTGGATGGACCTTGTTGATTATATGATATCCATTGCCTGCCTTTGTTATCTGGAACCGGGAGGTAGGTACTATCCCCAATATTATAGATTCCTCTGGTTTAAAGTGTTTTTCCAGAGCTCTTTTGATGTACTTGGCATCCAGGTCATTATCGCTGCTTTTCACACATATGAGAGCAAGCCCAAAAGCCTGCAATTTGACTTCCTTTCGATTTTCTGCCAGCCACTCAAGCTTCACAAAATATTTATCGAGTGTGAGGCTACTTTTGGGGCAGGTGTGGTATGTTTAGCAGGGCAGTTTTGAGATGCATGGCCCTCTTTCTCACAGGTGAAGCATCATCCTTCAGCTCGCAACTGATTCAACTTCTCCTTAGAGTGATTAACCTTGTGTGTATTGCAGTTATTTCTAGTATTGTTATTACTAAGTGTGCCGATTGGTGAAGGTCCCTTTGGGGGAGTCTTTTTATCCAGATTGTTCCCTTTTTGACTAAGCTTGGGGTTGTCGTTTTTCTAGAACATTTTCCCGCTAGGATTTATATAGGTATCAGTCCCCCTTTGGGGTCGATCTCTTTCTCGGTAATTAAACCTATTTCTTTCCTGGAGACAAAGCTGCTCAGCTGCCTCATACCTTTCTCCTAGGAGAATCAATTTTTTATATGCCATGTCTTCTGGACTGCACCCAACCTTAATCCATTCAAGTCAGATATACTGGGTGGCTCTATCCCATATGATCTGTGTGATTTGTCACTTCATGATATCGGGGAACCTTTTCACTAGGAACTTCAAATCCCTTGCGAAATCAATAAATTGTTTCCTCCCTTGGTAAGAGTTCATCAATTTCCGTCTTAGCTCTAGCTTATAATCAGGGGGGAAACAGTAATCAAATAGACCATTATAGATTTGTTTAACAGTCCATTTCTGCGTGTAATGTGCAACATGCTTCATATAGAAGACTTTGGCTTTGTCAGATAAGTACGCAGCCATTGCTTTTACTGCCCATTCATTGGTAATCCCAGACATGCTGAACCAGGTATCCATATTGTAAGTCCATTGATCTAATGTGTCTAAATTAGCAGCCCCATTGTAGACTGGCAGCTGCTTCAATTTTATTCCAGCCAATAGTCTTCGAATTTCTTTCGCTTTCTGAAGCTCCTTCCTCTTTTCCCCAGAAGTCCTATCTTTGTTAGACTCCCTGGTACTACTTGAATTGTCAGAATCGGTCTCTTCCTCAGTTACCAGTGAGTCATCATCGCTGCTGGACCCACTTGAGGGCTTGCTTTCGGAGGAGCTGGATGGACTTGAGGGAGGTCCCTTGCTACCACTCTTACTAAAGTATCCCCCACTGGGTACCTGAGAGGGTTTGCAGGAGTACCTCTCGGACTTCTTTAGAGGTTTCTTTGTTATGCTATTTGTGTGGGTTTTCACATGATCTTTCCCCTTCTTTGCTAGGGCTATGTTATAACCCATGCTTCCAACAACCCACACTAACCCCCACAACCACCCACCTCTGTTCCAAGACCTTTCCGACCGAAAGGATGAAGGATTATTTTCCGTAATTCCCGTTCCCGACAAGTCCGACCAAGAAACCGTGTTCACGCTCCCGTTCCCGTCACGACCGAGACACCATCTCCGAGTCTGTCCCCGACCGAAGACTCAATACTTTGATAACCGACGCGCAGGACCATCGCATACCTCACTCCCTTGTTTTCTCTTTTATATTGACCCCTTGTACTCTCCTTCTCCTTGTTTTATGACCAGCAAAGATAGTACAAGGATAGTCGCATGTATATAGTCTGCCAGTCGACTGGACTGTTCGCTAGTACAAATATCGACTTAGTCTACCTCCTAGTTTCCGATTCATTTCGGGTAAACTCCCGCCTCCTTTCCGAAATTAGGGACAGACGATTGAGGAGGGCACAACACATAAGTTGAAGCCAAGTCCCTTCGACCTCGAACACCTCAGTGACCAGATCGAACCAATCCGCGACCGACCCTAAGTTCCTGGCGCTTCCTCCCCCATCCGTAGCCCGTCCAACTACCGTCTTTGGTCCTCGGCCCCGTTATGGACCCACGCTAACCCGGATAAGTCCTTTTGGAAGTACTAGCTAAGCGCCTGACACGCGGACTTAACAGGCTACTTTAGCTGGCAAGGTGCGTTCGCCCTCCATTACCCCCTTACCCTTTAGGCTAACTTTTTCTTTCTTAGCTTCCTCAACTATTTCCATGATTACAGCATTCAACTTGACACTGGGACTTTCTTTGCTTGTGGAAGCATGATTCCATTCTGGGGGTATTTCCCCATATGTCGTCTTCATCCAAGCTCTTGCTCCAATCAAAGCAGGTGGTTCCTGCTTTTGCTCCTATTGGAGTTTCTTTGTTGGAGGATTGGGGGTCCATTAAGTTTTTACTAGTATCCTGGTTTTTCAAACTAACTAGTTTTTCTATTTCTAGAATTATAGATCTTGGCACAGCGGTTGTGCCTTTCAACAGTTTTCTAAGCAGGGTTGTATCGAAGGGTATCCCCTCGTCATTCACCTTCCTGCTTACTGCCTCTAGGGTCGCAATAGGGTTTATTACCTCATTCTGCACCTCCCTAGTTCTTTGAGGGATCGCAACAAGACTTAGTGTCCTGTCATGCACCTTCCCTTCCGCGGTCTCCCCTGTTATCATTAGGGGGATCACACTTGGTTTGTTTTCCTGTGGTGCCATTTCAGCCATTAATAGATTGATTAGGGTACGTACCTTGTATTGAGGGTCAGCATCGGCCAATTCCTCTGCTAACGTTATTCCAGTTGATTTGGAAGCCGCCTCATTCTTTGAGGTCTTCTGTGGTCCTTGTGGAATATGGACTCGGCCGCTTCAAGTTTGTGAAGGTGAGGACATTCTTGTAGCACTTCTATTTCCTTGTAGTCAACGGTTAGTAGGTGGTGGTTTCAAGTTGGGCGATCAGGCCAACCTTGAGCAATTGGTAGTTTCGAGTTTTTAAAGTAGAGAGAGTAACCCAAAAGATGTGATGTTCGTCGAATGATGCAATGACAAACGGTCACACGAGAAGTGGAACTTATCAGAAATGTGAGAGATTGGTTAGGATAAGTCTCTGATTCCTCTAAGCTACCGTTAAACTACTCGAGAGCGAGTATTTATACAAGTCAAGACTCCTAATAAGTAAATGAAAAGACACAACAGAATATGATATAAATGGAATACTAAAGAAAGAACAAAAGATAATATACTTTCAAGATTATAATAACGCTCTTTGTCAATCAACTGTTGAAGATGATTGTTCAGGGGGTCGCTAGGCGGCTCCTTCTGTTACAGCCAGACATATCTGCAAAAAAAAGGAAGAGGCCAACTTATACATGTATCAGAATATATCAATCCTGAAACTGGTTGCCTTGTCTACACTGATAAGGAAGGCAAAATTCTTGATGAAGCACACATAATTATTTACCCTGGATCAAATGGCGATGCATGGTGGGATGCAGAACAACTATTGGCCCAGATTTTGCATGTAATTGCTGTTTTGAAAAGCAGTTTCCTGGGTGCATTGCATTATTTGTTTATGATCAGTCTTCTGCTTATGGATCTCTTGCCCCAGATACTCTCAAAGCCTTTAAGATGAATAAATCTGATAGAGGCAAACAATGCAAACAGAAAGATACCATAATTCCCCAATCTAATCCAAACCCTTTATTCCAAGGCCAGGTACAAAAAATGACCACAGTGAATGGGGAACCAAAGGGACTCAAAATAGTTCTTGAAGAAAGGGGTTTCAATGTTCAAGGCAAAAAAGCAAAGTGCAAATCTGTTTTCCCAGCTAACAACACAAACTGCTGCATGGCTTGTATCATCAGTCACTCTCAGGCCTTGGCTAAGCTGAAGGTATGGGTGGAGCCAGCCAAGTCTGCAGGCCGGTCATAGTGGCGTGGCTTCAACATACTCATGCATTGCGCCCTACTTTCCATGCATGCCACTTGATTTGGGACAGAAGAGATACTTGGAAGGGTGCCGAGAGTGTTGGCCCGAGTAAAGGACTCTTGGACAGAGGAAGAGAGAGCAAGAAGGCATAAACCTAGTTGATACTCAGACTGAGGAACTATGTACATGCATTCGCTACTTATATAGGCTAAGAGGTGGAATGTGGAATAAGGGTGGCATAAGACATGGAGAAAAGAATAAGGTATGGAGACCATGGGAATGTATTGTCCACAGCGATCTAGAATAGAACAATATGATATAAATGAAAATAAGACAATGGAATATGACCGATAATAGACGAGTAGGTTTGTGAGGGAAAATAGAACAATAGAGGGTGACCAAATATAAAACAATAGGGCCATGACCGAATGATGAATGAATAGTGAATGTTCTGACAGAGAATGGGTAAGGGAATGGACAGGGAATGAGAGAATAATAAAGAATAGGAAGGTGGGGTAGGGAAATTGAACCAAATGATGAACTGGATGTACCGAGCCGAGACCACGTATTAGTGAGGGATGATATGGGTAAGGGTCGGTTGGTTGGTACTGCCAAGTGAACTGGAGCTTGGTATTGTTGACTTGACAGTCACCAAGATGATTTTGCAAATCAAATTTCTCAGCTGGAGGCACTTATTCACAATGCAGGGCATGAATGTATCTTCTTGTCTAAATTTCATTGTGAGATGAACCCTATTGAAATGGCAAGTATTTATTTTATTACTTTCTTGCATTATTTTATGAAACTAAAATATGACAATAGTACTGGGGATGAGCAAAATTGTGTTGTTGAGAAATTCCAAAGAAGACATTTGAGGATGCAAAGACAGCCAAAAGAATACCTTGATGCATGCCCAGCTGATGTGATATGGTGGTTTATAAATGGCCTGGCAGCCAATACACTTTTGGACTTGCAACATCACGAGCCCAAGCATCGAGTTCTGATAAAAATTTCACCCGCGTTGTCTCCATGCATCCGTGAGGTTGGTCGCCTTCTGCACCGTGGCGGGTCTTGTATGAGCTCGGCTTACAGGTTTAGGAGGCTTTCAAGACCGTACGAGGGGTCTAGAGGGTTGTGAGGATAGAAATGGCAGCCCTTGACTATCGGTCACACTTACTGATGGTGCTCCGTATATTTACATGTTGGGCATCTGCAACAGAACGTCACGTGGCTCATCTTTCGATTCCACCGCCCAACTTTTTATAAGAAAACTTACTGAAGGTGTTCCATATAACGTTGGCTGTTATGGCTTGCGACGACATGCGAATATCGGATCGTGGAAAATCATGACGTTACCGCCACGCGATAGATTCACAACAAAGCTTGATACCCAGCTAATGATAACGTCCTGATGATTCATTGAGTATCGTATGAACACACTGAAATAGAATGGACATGAGCAGCCGAAAACCCCCACCCCACCCTTATGTAAGTAGGTGACCCCGCCATCAACTAAATGGCTTCAGACAATATTTGTGTTGTCGCGTCATTGCAATTCCTATAAACCGCACTCCTGAACGCAGATAGCCAACCTTTCACAATTTGAACGGCCAACAACTAGAACAAGCACCATGTCAGTTGAAAATGTACCAAAGGTTACAACTATACAGTCATTAAGGTGAAACAACTGATATGATATTAATTGAATTTCAAATGAAAAATACATGAATCATCCAAAGGCATCGCTGTCATTCTGTCATCCCGAAACACTGAACCCGAACACATTGCTGGCGGTTGAGCATCCGAGAGTAATAGGCCCCTTCTGAACAGCCGGAGGGCTCCCCGATGAACCGAGCGCCTGATATCCGTACAACCCAGAGGGACAAGACGACGTTACTGCACCGGTCTGTGCAAGATATCGATCAGATTGTGTTCTGATTCAATGCCGCATGGCTTCAGGGAGTGGGAAGAGGGGGAGCAGAGATGGAAGGAACACATCCTGATGACAGAGAAAGAAAGACGCACCGAGAAAAGTAGACCATTGGACACTGCCCAAGTCACTGGCTCAACAGGCACAGTACCTGCGCAGTCAACCCCTGTAATAGTATTCCCCTGAGCCGTCGTGGAATTTCGAACAGCCAAACACTGCCCCGTTGCACCAGCGACGACATGTCCTTAAAGATAGGTATCAAAACAAGCTCCAGATCCATTTGATAGAG
>QLPI01018519.1:0-13970 GCA_003314275.1 Chroogomphus rutilus | reverse complement strand
AGATGGTTCTTTGTTCTGGAAATCAACTAGGTTTATGCCTTCTTGTCCTCCCCTCTCCTGTCTAAAGTCCTTTACCTGGGCCAACACTCTCGGCACTCTCCTGGGTATCTCTTCTGTCCCAAATCAGTGGCATGCATGGGAAGTAGGGCGCAACGCACGAGCACATTGAAGCCACGCCACTATTCCTGGCCTGCAGGACTTGGCCACTCCTCGGCATTCCTGGAGCCTGACACTATCTTTTATTGTTCTATTCCCATTTGCATTCTTTCATTCTAATTTTACTTGTTATGGACAATACCCACATGCTTTGCATACCTTATTGTCCCATATTCCTTATTCCACATGTTGCCTCTTAAACCTATATAAGTAGGGGCATGCATGTATATATTTCCTCATTCTGGGTATCAACTAGGCTTAGGCCCTTCTACCTTCTCCTCCTGTGTTAAGTCCTCTACTTGGGCCGGCATCATCGGCATCCTCCAGAGTATCCCATCTGTTGCAAATCAGTGGCATGTACGGAGAGTAGGGCATAATGAATGAGTACATTAAAACCAAAGCCACTACTTCTGGCCTGCAGGACTTGCCCATTCCCGTCTGACATCTTGGCATTCCTGAAGCTTGACACTACTCGACAGTCCCTGCAAAGCTAGGATCTTCACAAAAATAGACCTGTGATATGTCTACCACCTCATCTACATCTAGGAAGGTGATGAATAGAAAACCACTTTCTGTACCTGATATAGATCCTTCGAATGGTGTGTCATGCCCTTTGGACTAAGTAACTTGCTGGCTGCTTTCCAGTGCCTTATTGTCAAGCCCGCAACACTGAGCACCGACTCACTCCGGAATACCGACCAACCGGCCCCTACCCACATCATCTCACACTACCGCGTGGCCTTGGCTCGGTACACCCGGTGCATCATATGGACCACTCCTCACGTACATCCCCTTTTATTGTTCCTTCACCCCCTATCCACTCCTTAGCCCGTTTCCCCTGAACAACATGGCGGCCGCTCATTGTCCTGGCCACTGCCATTGTTTTATCTTAGGCCATCCTCTATTATTCTATTCCCGCCCACCATCTCATTATCTTATTCTCAGCCATACTCTATTATTCTAATTCCGCTTACATTCCTTATTCTATTTCTGATCACTGTGGACAATGCCTCCATGTGGTTACCTCATACCTTATTGTCTCCATTCCTTATGCCACCCTGTTCCACATCTTGCTTCTTAACTATAAAAGTAGCGGGACGTATGTAGATAGTTCCTCACTCAGAATATCAATTGATTCACACCCCTTTATCCGCTCCTTATTTCTAAAGTCCTTCGCTCGAGCCGACGCCCTCAGCATCCTCTCGAGGCTCCTCTCACTATCCAAATTAGTGGCACGCACGGAACAGCAGGGCGCAATGCACAAGCATGTTGAAGCCTAGCCACCACGTAATGGTTTGCAGGACTTAACCGATAATTCAGCGTCACCGAATCTTGACACTTATGAATGACATCTTTTCTAACCTCCTTGACATATTGGTATGGTTTACTGTTGGGGAATGAGGAATTCTCCACTAGACTTGAAAGGGACACTGAACCAGAATCAGCATATAGGATTCCAAACCTCTCTTACTCAGAAAACTATTCAACAAACCAGTCTTGAATTGACTATCAAAAAATTATAATAACTTTTAGCAGGCCATTTAAGAGTAAATTACTAAGGGTAATCAACTCTTAAATAACAAAACCCTCAAGTCCAAGGAAAATCCTCAAAAACATATCTTTTTTGTCTATTCCTATTTGGACCCACAAGGAACCATAATTGGGTATCAATTACTTAATACATGGAAAATGGCACCAAATTCCTGGGTCAAGTTCTCAGACCAACTTGTACAACAAATTCCTGAGCTTATATAATAGGTATTACATGAAGGTCAGCCCAGAAGCATGGCTCAATTACTAATAATATTTTGTGACTTGACCAGTCACAAGACTACTAGCTGTGGGAATATTCTTTTCTTTTTAGTAACTACAATGGTGACACTGTGACTTTCAGGGGATTCCAGGACCTTCCATCCCTTTCCATAACATTCCTCTAATTTCCAGAAGGTCTTGCCTTATTAGAGAGTTACATAATCAGCTTAGAATTAGTATATATAGAGACTAGTTCTGTAGCATAAAAGTAACTTAGCAATTGATCTTACTATCACCTATAATCCATAGGATTAACTAGTGTATCAAGCACCCTTAGGTACATTGATCCAAAGGTCAGTGCCACTTACTCCTGGTACATTGGTCCAAAGGCCAGTGCCACTTTCTCATAGGTACCTTGATCTGAAGGTCAGTGCCTCCTTTTTTTGAGTACCTTGATCCAAAGGTCAGTGCTTGATAAAAGGTTTTTCGGTGTCAAGCTGTCAAACTTCGGTAATGCCAAGGATGCAGACGGGTAACGGCCAAGTCCTGCAGGCTGGAAGTAGTGGCTTTGGCTTCAACATACTCGTGTGTTGTGCCCTACTTGCTGTGCATGCCACCAATTTGGGACAAAGGAGGTACTTGGGGGGTGCTGAAGTACTGGCCCGAGTAGAGGACTTTACAGAGGAGAGGGAAGGTAAGGGGGCTAAGCCTAGTCGATACCCAGAATGAGGAAGTATGTACATGCATGCCCTACTTATATAGGTTTAAGAAGTGGAATGTGGAATAAGGAATGTGGGACAATAAGGTATGCAGAGTATGTGGGTATTGTCTACAATGAGTAAAATTAGAATGGAGGAATGTAAATGGAGATAGAACAATAAAAAATAGAATAATAGAAATGTGGCCAGGGATAGGACAATAGGGAGTGCTCGACTATAAAACAATAGGGTTGAGGCCAAAAATAGAACAAGGACAGAATGTCCTGAGGTAAGGCGGGTCAAGGATTAAGGAGTGGATAGGGTGAGATTAATAGATGGTGAATGAGGTAAAGCAAATGAGGGATGGGGACGAGGAATGTAGATGGTGGATGTGCCAAGCTGAGACCAGCGTACCAAGTGACTTGCTGTCACAACCACAATACTGTGCTCTGACTTACTTGTCAGTACCGACCAACCAACCCTTACCCATATCATCCCTCATGGTATGCGGTTTTGGTTTGGTACACTCGGTTGAGCATCTGGTTCATTATCCTTACCCCACCCTCCTATTCTTTATTATTCTTCCACTCCCTGTCCTTCACCTTACCCGCTTTCCCTTGGGACATTCGCTATTCATTGCCACTTACTCGTGGCCCTATTGTGTTATATCTTGGCCACTGTCAAGTACACGTACCAAGGTTCTGGTTATTTGGCAGTGCCGACCGAGCAGCCATTCTATGTCCACATACAAGTGTCCACACCGCATGCACATCACTTGGTACGCCATTCTAGGCTTGGCACATCCACTACACCATCTGTCTGTTCCCCAATCCGCTTTGCCTTGGGATTTCCTGTCCTTGTTTTATCTTCATACATAACCCTTGTTTTATAGTCATGCACTCTCTATTGTCCTGTTCTTGACCCATTGCCTATTATTCTATCGTTTATTGTTTTATCCTGGTTTACATTCCTTGTTCTAATTTTACTCATTGTGGACAATAACCACATGCTCTGCATACCTTGTTGTCTCACATTCCTTATTCCACATGTCACTTCTTAACCTATATAAGTAGGACATGCATGTACATACTTCCTCATTCTGGGTATTGACTAGGCTTAGGCCCTTCTACCTTCTTCCCCTCTGTGAAGTCCTCGACTCAGGCCGGCATCACCAGCATCCTCCCGAGTATCTGTCTGTTGCAAATCAGTGGCACGCATGGCAAGTAGGGCACAATGCATGAGTACGTTAAAGCCAATGCCACTACTCTCAGCCTGCAGGACTTGGCCATTGTCTGACCCAACAACCTTTGGCAGTACCAAAGTCCATCAGCATCTGACTCCTCACAGCCACCCCTTATTGTCCTATTCTTTCCCACAATCTCACTCATTTATTATCGGTCATATTTCATTGTCTTACTTTCATATTGTTCTATTCTAGATCGCTGTGGACAATACCTCCACATGGTCTTCATACCTTATTCTTTTCTCCATGTCTTATGCCACCCTTATTCCACATTCTGCCTCTCAGCCTATATAAGTAGTGAGTGCATGTACATAGTTCCTCAGTCTGAGTATCAACTAGGTTTATACCTCCCTACTCTCCTCCTTCTGTTCAGAAGTCCCTACTGAGGCCAACACCCTTGGCATCCTCTTGAATATCTTTTCCATTATAAGTTAGTGGCACGCATAGGAGGCAGGGCACAATGCACGAGTACATTGAAGCCAAGCCACCCCAACTGGCCTGTAGGACTTGGCCGGTTCCAACTGTACCATCGGTAGTACTGAGGCCTGACACTTGCATGTGGTGTGGGCACTTATACGTGGACGTAGTCTGACTGCTCGGTTGGGACTTCCGAATTACTGGGGTCTCAGTATGTGTACTTGACAGTATCCCTCCCTTAGCAGCTGAACCCATGAAGACGGTAGTCAGAGATTGAAATTAGGGTTTGGGACACCTAAATGTGGCATTGCAGATTGTTTGGGAAGTCCAGCTAACCGTATCACCCCATCCCATCAGAAATCAAAAAATTGGAAGAAATGGGTGCCAAAACCAATAATGACAAGTGGGGGTTCAAAGAGAGATGGATTGCCTGTCAGCATGATCAGGAGGAAAAAGAAAAGGCAGAGTAGGCAATGTAAGAGGCCACCAAGGGTACAGAGGGGGCAGATGAGGAGGATGTTTTGGTAGGGGCGGTAGCCCTGGGACTGATTGAGAAAGCTGCTACCATGAAACTGGTAGTGGAAAATCAGATGACCACAGACAAGGTGGAAGATGGCCAAGAGGCCAAAAATCAACAGGCTGAAATGGCCAAATGGACAGAAATGGGGGTTCCCGAACTCTTGAGAGTCCTGAAGAATCCAGCATGGAAGAGGGGTAGGAGTGTGGAGGCGGGGCCCAGTAAAGGGCTGAGTACAAGAGGACAGGGAAAGAGTAAGAGGCCAAGAGGGGTCCAGGTGAGTGGTAGTAGGTTTTTTTATGTGTTTTATCATTGTTTTTTTTAATAGCACAAAGACAAGGTGACCCAGGAGTAGTTGCCATCACTTTTTCCACCTTGCAAGGAGTGTGCAAAACAGGAGGATGAATGTGTAGTGCCATCCATAGGGGCTGCTTGCAGAATGTGCCATTCCCACAGAGTTGGGTGCAGCCTGACTGTACCATGGGTGTCCTGGGCTAAGAACTGCCCAGTTATTTGGAATAAGAATGAGGGTGAAGAGGAGATGGAGCTGGAGAGTGAGGATGGTGATGAGGAGGTGGAGGAGCCACTAAAGAGGCCAAGGTGGGGCTGTACCATCAAGCCGAGCAGGAGGACTAGTGTAGGAGTACTGCAGGCCAAGCCGTTGGTTGGGAGGAGAATGGTGGAGCTGTTAGAGGAGCTCCTCAGAAGTAGCTGCCAGATAGAGAACGTGCTGTTCCTCATGGTGGAGAGGCATTTGGGAGGTCCTGAAAATGTGGGAGGGCAGGGAGGAGGCCAGAGTCAACTGAAGGATAGGGAGTCGGGTACAGCAGTGGATAAATAGAAGGAGAAGCAGAGGGAGGATGATGATCAGGATACTGAGATTATTGAAATAGGCTAATTTTGGAGCACAAAAGTGAAAACTGTGTTATTATGTAAGCTAAATTCAAACTCAGCTCAAAACATCGAAGGTGTAATACATAAAACAAGTCATATCTGGCCAAATACCATTCATGACAAATGGAAACATAAAAGGGGACTTCAGTGCATCTCAACACACCCCCTCAATGAAGTCTCCCTTCATTTTTGCAAACTCCCAAGCCTGTCCTACACTTCTCATGTTTCATCTTAACAAGTCCCTTTGTGAGCACATCTGTAACCATCTCATCTGTAGGCACAAATTGGAGCTTGAGTAATTTCTTCTCAACTTTCTCCCTGAGCCAATGGTACATCACATCAATGTGGTTCATTCGAGAGTGATGTTCAGGATTATTGGACACAGCAATTGCAGGCTGGCTATTGCAGTAAATGGTGAGTTGTGGGATATGATAGCCAAGCTCAGTGAGCAGCTGTTTTAACCATATGGCCTCCTGTCCTGAAAAATTGGCTGCCATGTACTCAGCATCAGAGGAGGATGTGGCCACTGTTGGTTGTTGCTTGCTGCTCCAGCTCACTGCAGCTCCTCCAATGAAGAAGGCATAACCAGTTGTTAACTGCCTTCTGTCCTCATCCCCAGTATAATTTGCATCACAGTAGGCCTGGAGCATTGGCTGGGGACTAGGGCTAGGAGGACCATAGGTTAATCCAAGATCTGCAGTGCCTTTGAGGTATTTGAGCACATGTTGGACAGTCTTCCAATGGCCTAGACCAGGATTTGAGTTAAACTTGCCAAGTTCACACACAGCATGTGTAAGATCTGGTCTGGTCCCAACAGCAAGGTAATTCAGGCATCCAACTGCAGCAAGATATGGGATATCCTTCATTGCCACTTTCTCATCTTCAGACTGTGGGAAGAGATCTTTAGAGAGACGACAGCTGGGCTATAGCATATATAGCTATGGTGTTAACCACTACACCATCTAGTCTACATGGGTAACCTTTCAGGTTGACTCCTTGAGTGAAGACATGTGTGTCTATACAAGTTGAGTCCAGAGCCCTAGTAAGTTATCAGATTTCCAATACTACTCATAGAGCTCTGTATGTATAATGTCTTATTTTGTAAGACATCAATTAGAGATATGAATAGTATGTGGGATTAGACAATCTAACACCTCCCCTTAATCTAGTACTATTCAGATCACCAACAGCAACCTGAGCACTGTGCCCAGGGCCCATAACCTGTTAGAGCACAAAAGTGAAAACTGTGTTATTATGTAAGCTAGATTCAAACTCAGCTCAAAACATCGAAGGTGTAATACATAAAACAAGTCATATCTGGCCAAATGTCAGGCTTTGGGAACTGACAAGCTTCGGGACCACTGAAGGGTCAGGCGGACAATGGCCAAGTCTTGCAGGTCAAGAGTAGTGGCATTGGCTTCAAGTACTCGTGCATTGCACCCTACTTGCCATGCATGCCACCGATTTGCAACAGACAGATACTCAGGAGGATGCTGGTAATGCCGGCCTGAGTCGAGGACTTCACAGAGGGGAAGAAGGTAGAAGGGCCTAAGCCTAGTTGATACCTAGAATGAGGAAATATGTACATGCATGCCCTACTTATATAGGTTTAAGGAGCAACATGTGGAATAGGGAATGTGAGACAACAAGGTATGCAGAGCATGTGGTTATTGTCCACAACGAATAAAATTAGAATGAAGGAATGGAAATGGGGATAAAACAATAAAAGATAGGATAATAGTCATGTGGCCAAGGGTAGGACAATAGGAAGCAACTGACTATAAAACAATAGAGCTATGGCCAAGGATAATACAAGGACAGGAAGTCCCAAGGTGAGGCAGATTGAAGGATGAGGAGTAGGCATGGTGGGATTAATGGATGGTGAGTGGCATAGTGTATGTGAGGGGTGGGGATGAGGAGTGTGGGTGGTGGATGTGCCGAGCTGAGACCAGCATACCAAATGATATGCATGCGGCGTGGACACTTTGACATGGACATGGGATGACTACTCAGTTGGCACTGCCAAGTTAATGGGTCTTGGTATGTGTACTTGACACCAAATACCAGTCATGACAAATGGAAACATAAAAGCGGACTTCAGTGCATCTCAACAACTAAAATATTTTTTTTGACTGAAAGACAGAAAAGGTGTGAGAGGAGAAATAACAAGTCGAGCAGGCTGAGGTGTTTGGTTTTCCTGGCTCCAAATCAGAAAGAACAAAGGAGGTGACAGATGGACTGGAAGTTGTCTGGGATGGTTGTGTTCGTAATGTTGGAAGTGGAGTGTTGGAATGATGTGGGGACAGAATGAAGAGGAATTTGGGTCAGGGCTGAGGGAATGGAGGAGGATAAGGACAGGAGGAGAGAGAGGTTGATGGCTGGATAGAAACTGGAGGGGGTTTTTGGGAGAGGGATGTCTTCAGGAGGGGAGATTGTATAGTTTGAAGTATATCTAGCTAGTTGCCACCCCCTCCTTTTAGGTAGATGTCCCATCGTCTACTAAAGGTATCGGCCTCTAGCCAAGAAGAACAGAGGAGAGTTGTGAGGGCATAAAATGCAAATGTATGGAGCAGATGAAATGAGAACAGATGGGGATGGACAGAAGAGACCTTGGCCAAACATACTGAGTGGCACCACTGACTGAGAGGTCCCAGCTGAAAACTTGCCAGCATGCATGAGGCAGTTGCATTGACTAGGGCTATTGGCAGAGCTTCCAGTGATGGAACAGGATCCTAGGTGAGGGTTTTGGAACAGTGCCAAGTGCCAACTGGACTGAGGCCATTGGGATACACCTAAAGGCGTTAGTGGCATGATGGAATGTAATACTACCCAATACCCTGTTAATCAATGGATTATAGTGGGTGAGTGAGTTGTGACCAAATATTGCCAACTGACGGATCTAGTGACGTGACAGATGGATGGTTGGACTGAAGTTGTCTGGATGGAAAATCTAGTGAACATGTCTATGCAGTTAGCAAACAGTACTATATCAAGAAGGGTTCTAAGACAGAGCATAATCATAAAGGAAATTTTCAAATAAACTGTGAGTTGATGCTGATTGATCAAGCATGCCGGACAGGATGCCAAGGGTGGGACATTGCCTCCCGGTTGGCAGGAAAGACTGAAATTCTTCTGAAGTGGATGGTTTTTAAATATATACTGTACTTGGTCAAAAATGCTGGGGCATGGATTTGTCTTGTTGGAGACCTAGTAGTCAATTCTGTGGATTCAGTAATGACCAAACTGCTGGTGTTGTTAGAGAATTGAGCAAAACTGGGTTGGTCGAGGTACTAGGACCTTTCCAGGAGTAAGACAATCCGATGAAACTATGAGCAGATCCTGAATCAAAGTGGTTAGAAAGGGTTACCAGGGAACCTGGTTCCGAATAAGAAGATAGAAATATCATTAAAAAGGTGTCTTGTGGGACTATATTCATAAGAAATGAAGGCACAGGAAGTAGTGTGATTCTGGGTATACTGTCAAGCTGTCAAACTTTGGTAATGCTGAGGATGTGGATGGATAACGGCCAAGTTCTGCAGGCTGGAAGTAGTGGCTTTGGCTTCAATGTACTCATGCATTGCGCCCTACTTGCCGTGCATGCCACCAATTTGGGACAGAGGAGGTACTCAAGTAGAGGACTTTTACAGAGGGAAGAGGAGACAAGGGGCCTAAGCCTAGTCGATATGCAGAATGAGGAAGTATGTACATGCATGTCCTACTTATATAGGTTTAAGAAGCGACATGTGGAATAAGGAATGTAGGACAATAAGGTATGTGGAGTATGTGGGTATGGCCCACAATGAGTAAAATTAGAATGAAGGAATGTAAACAGGAATAGAACAATAAAAGATAGAATAATAGGAATGTGGCCAGGGATAGGACAATAGGGAGTGCTCGACTATAAAACAATAGGGTTGAGGCCAAGGATAGAACAAGGACAGAATGTTCCGAGGTGAGGCAGGTCAAGGATTAAGGAGCAGATAGGGTGAGATTTATAGATGGTGAATGAGGTAAATTGAATGAGGGATGGGGATGAGGAATGTGGATGGCAGATGTGCTGAGCTGAGACTGGCATACCAAGTGACTTGCATGCGGCATAGGCACTTGTACATAGACATAGTCTGACTCCTCGGTTGGAACTGCCAAATTACCGGGGTCTCAGTATGTATACTTGACACTTGGTTAAAACATAAAAGGTATGCAAAAACATAGTAAAAGAACTAAATCAGATTTATAGAACATCTGTGGAAATAATCCTAGGCAAGGGTAGAATAATAGTTCACATGCACAAACTATTATTCCTACATATAATTGAAAAGGCACCTGCCAAGGCCCCCTCTAAACAATTCTTTTTGGACATCAACCTAGACAGGCATCCACTTGCCATCATCTTGTCGGAGAACTTGATTAGGCTTTCTTCACACCAAAGTTTTGTCATAGTCCTCAGATTACCTCATTTATAGTTCCAAAACATTTACCTAGATGACATTTTTATTTACTCCTACAACCTGGAACAACACAGGAAACATGTCCACAAAGCCCTGCAACAACTCCAAATGAACCACCTATACACCCATGCAGACAAGTGTCACTTTCACATTGATACCATAGAATATTTAGGATATATTTTATCTCTAGATGGCCTCACCATGGCCGATGACAAGGTCAAGGTCATCCAAAATTGGCCCAAATGATGCAAGGTTAAGGACATCCAGTCCTTCCTTGGAGTTGTAATTTATATAAGCATTTCATTTTTAACTATTCTGACATTACAGTTCTGCTAACCCATTTGACATGGAAAGATACTCCATGGAACTTTACTGAGAATTGCAGAACATCCTTTGAGACCCTCAAAAAGGCCTTTACCATAGCACCAGTGCTGAGCCAATGGGTCCCTGGCTCCCAACTCATCATCAAAATGGATGCATCTGACTATGCTCTTGCAGCCATACTATCCACAATCTCCCCCACGGACAATGACATACACCTGATTGCCTTCCACTCCTGAACATTCACCCCACCAGAGTTGAACTATGATATGCATGATAGAGAGTCAATCACAATCTTAGAAGCATTCAAAACTTGGCAGCACTACCTGGAGGGTTCTCCCAACCCCATTGACATAGTTACAGACCATAAGAACCTGGAATACTTTTCCACAACCAAGCTCCTCACTGACCAACAGGTCTGATGGTTGGAATACCTTTCACAGTGCAACAGGATTATCCACTTCTTTCCTGGATGCCTCAGTGCCAAACCAGATGCACTAACTAGACGATGGGATGTCTATCCTAAAGAAGGGGGAAGCAGTGATGCCACAGCCAACCCCCACAACCTCCGACCTGTATTCACCATGGAACAACTAGTTTCATCCCTAAGGGCTATGTCACTATGTTTCCCTGCACTTCAGGCAGCCACAATAATGGACATAGAGAAACTCCACAAAGACATCCACATGGCAGTTTGGGATGACCCAACCATGTCATAAAAACTTGACAAACCTAATGGAAGATGGTCAACCACTCTGGACAGTCTTCTTTTACTCAACAAACACATCTACATTCCCAATAATGACAGCCTCCACTTACAGATCCTACAGGACAAATATGACCACCCCATTTCCAGACACTTCAGACAAAACTGGACATTGGAACTCATTAGAAGGGAGTACATCTGGCCCAAACCTGTTAAGTCCTACATTAAATCCTGTACCACTTGCATGCACTCTAAATCACAAAAATACCATCTGTATGGCCTTATAAGACAACTACCTGTTCCTGTATACTGGTGAAATTCTATCTCAATGGACTTTATCGAGAAACTACCCCCATCAGCTGGCTTCAACACCATCCTCATCATCGTGGACCACCTCACCAAACAATCCATCTTCATCCTCACCTATGACACCATCACAGCCCCTATCCTAGCCAAACTATTCATCTTCACGTGTTCTCTAATCTTGGGGTCCCATCATACATCACCTTAGAATTTGGAACAGAATTCATATCCTCCTTTAGGTCCCTAGGGAAGGCCCTAGATATCAAGTTACACTTCATTTCTGGGTACCATCCAGAAGGTGATGGGAAAACCAAATGAGTGAACCAAACATTGGAACAATACCTCTGGGTCTACTGCAATTACCAGCAGGACAACTGGGCAGACCTTCTCCCAATTATGGAATTCACTTACAACAATATCCCAATACCACCCGGACATCACTGTTCATCCTGAACAAGACCTGGCCTTGTCAAGGGCACATGACTGTGCTGCAGACCTGGACAAACTACACCAAGAACTCTGCAATAACATATCTGAAGCTCAGCAATGCTATGCCACCTCTGTGGACAAACACCATACCCAAGTACCCAAACTCAAAGTTGGAGACAAGGTTTTCCTCAAATCAGACAATATCTGGACAACAAGGCTATCTAAGAAACTATCTGATACCTGAGGCTATACAAAGTCATAACCTAGATAGGGCCAGTATCTTACACCCTCCACCTCCCAGAAAACATGCTGTCGATCTACCCTATCTTCTATGTCTCTATGCTGGAACCATCAACCCCCAACCCCTTTCTGGACCACACAGCACCACTGCAACCACCAATAGAGATCATTAGGGAGCCCATATACAGTATAAGATAGCAGAAATTCTGGATTCAAAGATTGACAGGCACCACAGATGTCAACTTCTGTACCTAGTCAAGTGGGCTAGGTACGAAGGAATAGAGGAAGAGACCTCCTGGCTTCCTACAATGCACATACCTGCTCAAACTGGGCCCATAAGTCTGGCCAACCAGACTCATTCTTAAGTTATTAATAAAAATTAAAAGCACTCTAATTCCTCAGCTGGGCTCATACATAGGGGTAGGCTCCTTAAACTCTTCAACACCCACATTCTCCACATCTTCTGCCAGCAGAACACCCTACCTGGGAACCTCCCTACCATCTGCCAAGATTGATAACATTAGGGCAAAAATGTGTGCAACCTGCCTCAGTGCCTCCAAACAACTCTCAGATGCTACAGCCAAATAGCCCAGACAATATTTGATTTGATTAAGAGCATTATTCCAGTAGGATGTGTCCTGCTGAATCTCCTCCAAAATGGCCGGTAATGTGGAATTTTGGCTAAAGACATCTGAACCCCCTGACTCAGACATCCGATCATCAGGAGCATCCTCGGACTCAGCCAAGACTGCCTGTGGATGTGACCTTTAGGTAGCAACTTGAGACCTGAGGTAGAGTTCCATTCAGGATGGGCACAGGAAAGACTTTCTACTGGCTGTAGAAGGGGGTTCTAAAAATCTGCTATAGAAAAATTTAGGAGAGAAGGAATACCAAGGAAGCCCACACACCTAAGGGACCACCATTTCTAGCAAAATGAGTCTGCATTCTATTCAACTCATCCTCAACCACCCTTAGATGCAGCAGTTACCCTTCTAATTCCCTCTGAGTATCAACCTCCTTGTTTCCTGAAAGAGGAGATGGGAGTACTCTCCAAAGATATCCAATGGGTTGGAGTTCATGGTCTCCATATGGGGGAGGCCTTCCTAGATCAAGAAGCACTCTTCTTATAGCCACCAGATCACCAGCGCTTACCAAACACCTAAAAATGCCCAGGAAGCATCTATACAATTCCCACAGTCATGTCTGTCTTAATTACCATTCCAACAAGTGCAGGACCTTGATGGCAAGTCTACGATACTGAGCTCCAGTTCACTTGGTAATACTGACCAACTGACCTTTACCCATACTATCCCTCACTATCATGCAGTCTCGGTTTGGTACATCCAGTACATCATCTGGACTACTTCTCCCACCCTATCCCTTCTACCCCTCACTATTCTCTCATTCCCTATCCATCCCCTTACCCGTTCTCCCCCAGAACATTTGATATTCACTTATTATTTTGGTCACAGCCCTATTGTTTTATCTTCGGCCATCCTCTATTGTTCTATTCTCACCCACTCCTTCATTATTTTATTCTCAGCTATATTCTATTATTCTATTCTCACCTACATTCCTTATTCTATTCTTGATCACTGTGGACAATGCCTCCACATGGTTTTTCATACCTTATTGTTCTCTATTCCTTATGCCACCCTGTTCCACATCTTGCTTCTTAACCCATATAAGTAGCAGATGTATGTAGATAGTTCCTCACTCTGAATATCAACTTGGTTCGCACCCCCTCCTCTACCTTCCCCCTGTCTAAAGTCCTTCACTCAAGACTGTCAAGTACACGTACCGAAGACCCGATAACTCGGCGGTACCGACTAAAATACTCCATTAG
>QLPI01018515.1:0-27342 GCA_003314275.1 Chroogomphus rutilus | reverse complement strand
TTGGCCATAGTCCGCCCGACCTATCGACAACACCCCTCGGCAGTACCGAAGTCCGTCAGTATCCAGCGCTTGACAGGGACAGACGATCAAGGAGGGCACAACACATAAGTTAAAGCCAAGTCCCTGCGACCTCAAACCACTCGTACCACCCTATACCATAAATAGTCCTAAGACCCCCGGCACTTCTCGACTTTCTGTCCCCATTCCGATTCCGATCCCGAGTCCACGACCCTTAGTCCCTCTGTCTCTGGAATACGAACCCCCCTTCGGAAATCACTCGGACCCCTCCAGAAACCCTCCCGGAAGCCTCTAGCTAAGCGCCAACACATGGATTTAACAAGCCTGCAGGACTCAGCCACTTTCCGTCCGCACTTTTAGCATTACCAATACCTGACAGGAATAAGGAATAGAGAACAATAAGGTATGTAGAACATATAGAGGTATGTCAAGAATAGAATAAGGAATATAGACAAGAATAGAACAATGAAAATAAGATAATAGAAATGTGGCCAAGAATAGGATAATAGAGAGTGACCGAATATAAAACAATAGGGTTATGGCTGAAGATAAAACAATAGAAAATGTCCTGAAGTAGGACAGGCTGAGAAATAAGGGATAAATAGAGAGGGGATCAATGGATAATGAGTGAGGAAGAGTGGATGAGAGATAGGAATAGGGAATGTGAATGGTGAATGTACTGTGCTAAGACCAACATACCAAGTGACATTTGTGTGGATTAGTCACTTGTGCATAGAATTAGACTGATTGTTTGGTCAGCAATGCTAAGTTACTGGATACTTGGTATGTATACTTGACAGTAGACCATAACTGCAGTACTATATCAATCAACTTTACCCATTCTTATACATGTACTTAGGCTCAATTGGTATCACCCACCATTTTGAATGTGAGTGTGAGGTTTCCAGCTGCCAATTTAGAGGTACCACAGAGCAGGAAGGGCATATCTAGTCTCCCATTTAGGGGATCTGCAAAGTAATTAGTTAGCACATTGTCACATAACCTTGTAAGCACAGTGAGGACAACTCCATAGTGTTCTCCAGCTTTGTCTAAGTTCTTCAGCAAGATGAAGATTTGCTTCTCTCAAAGTTCAGTTGTGGTTTTTAGTTTAGAGATCACCTGGTTGCTTGTTTCTCCGTTTTTGACCATGTCAGCATAGGAAAAGGGGTGGGGTGCTGTGTTACTGTAGGCCAGTTGTGCAGTGATGGCTTGTTTGATATCATTTATTGCTAATTGGAAGTCGGTGCTTGATATGGGGCAGTGGTCACCATAGAGCTAGGAGGCTTCCTACAGTAATCTAGTAATAGCGGTTAGCTGGGCTGCGCCGTCCCTACCTATGTTGCATATGTTCTCCTTCCTGAAGTCCCCAAACGTTTCGAGGGCGTTCATTAGGGCAGATAGGTCAGTTTGTTAGCCTCTCGGGGAGCCAAGATCGCAACGGGGTTCCCTGGGTCGAGGAGCGTGTGCGTGGTGGCTCTACATTGCTGCCCGCCGGGTGTCTGCAGGCCTTGCAGGCTCGGTTGTGGGCCAGAGGGCTGCAGCACCATTCTGAGGATGTAGTAAAGAAGTAAGGGAGAGGAAAAGGGAAAGGGTGGTGCGTGAAAAATGCAGAGCGTAAAGGTATGTGCGTCGAAAAAGAGAGTTCCAAGGTATCCTTCCGGTTCCAGAGGCATGTGCCAGCCAATAGGAACGTGGGAAATTTTGTTTGAGGTGGTGGTAGGGTTCAAAGCACTCCTATTGAGGGAGTGTCAAGTTATATTAGTTAGATCTGGAAGATCACCGGATGAGAACTGAACCAAGTACTCGCCTCGAGTACACAGCCCTGGTAATCTCAGAATATAATAACACCGTGTACTAGAAACTACTAGATAGTTCTTGTACAGACACAGCTTAAGTATATAATGGTACGAGAAAATGGGAAACGAAGTTCAGTTCGCACTCAAGATATATATTCACACTATTACTTGTGACAATACTGCGCCCAATAGTTTACCACACACACATTCCAAATTTCTGAAAGCTTTCCTGCGCGATGACATTGAAAATCAATTTGTGTCTCCGCCTAAATACTTTCTTCTTTTGTTGGACCTCTCTATAAACCAAGTTGTACTGTTAACTCACTGATCTAACCCTCGGCTACTTACATCTGCGCTGATGTTTAATATCTGGAAGCAAGCCTGGCGTAATGAAGACACAACTACTAAATCAGAGCATGAGGCGAGTGTTAATCTAGAGACAGAGGGTAACGCCACAGGCGGTCAGCAATTCGCTGGTTCTGCCTCTGTCCCGCTGTCTGTCATTCCTTAGACTGCTTCCCTTTGAGCTCAACTTCTGAATCAGTCCTCTTCATTCTTTGCTTCCAAGAAGCACGCTAGAGCTCCGCAACAACCCAAACATACCGTAGACTCCCCGGATGCTCGCCCAATAAAGAAAGCTAGAACAGAAACTCATCCTGATGAGAGCAAAAAGGACTCTGTGGCTAACTATCTACCTGAAGTCCCTGGTATTGCTGTCGTCAAGCCGTCTATCGTTAGTCATGAAAACAGTTTGAATATTTCGCAATCATATATCGATGAAATCACGGAGCGTGCCCAACGAGTCAACAGTAAGTTTTGGCTCGCCATGTCATGCAGTCATTAACCTTGTAAAACGTCAGCTTTAGCTGTCTTGGATACAACAGAACGTAAGTAGTAAAGGTATATCGGATTACCAACATATATATTTAACTTGGTTTGACAGACAAAGGCGCTGCAGTCCTGAAACTGCTTCACTGGGTTTCAGGTGTGGAAAGGGTATGGAGGAATAATGGCCACTCTCGCCGTGTCGCCCTTCTCGTGGTCACGTCAGTTATATGAATTCCTGTGTCACCTCGACTCAATCTTTTGTTAGTCACGATGCCCTAGATGAAGATCAGCCTCAAATTTTACAGCATACGGAACCATACAACATTGCAGCATACACCGACCAATGGCACGCTTCAGAGCTCAATCCTTGGCAGGATCTTTTGGAGAAAGATCTGGTCTTGATCTCTGCAAAGGTGAGATCATTGATCTTTGGACTTGAGGTCTAACTGTCCCGCTCAACGTACCAATAGGCTTTTTTAGACTCACTCTTGCGAGGAAAGTTTTCCCTCGCACAAGTAAATCTAGTCATTTTAGATGATGCACAGTCTGCCGGAGATCCACATCCTATGGCTCGTGTGATGCTGGAATTCTACAGATCTGCTCTGCGTGATGAAAGACCGCGCATCTTTGGGATGATAACGCCACAGGTGGACACCAAGTTCCATTACAATATTGGTGTTCTGAAGCTTGAGAAGCTTTTGGATGCTACGATGGTTGGAGTGTCCTCAGAGACGCGAGACCAAGTCATGGCACTGCCTGACAAGCCCAATGAATTGGTGATATTTTATGATCCTCATCTCAAGCTGGGAAGAATCGATACTCCACTCTTACGACAGCTCCGACAAATTGATCCGAAGATGGAGTATTTCCGGAAGCAGTTCAAAGGTGCAAAGCACGTGTATGTCCATATATCTTCACCTTGTTCCTCTTTTCCTCTTCTCTGCCTTCTTCCCCTTGTTTTGTTGCTTCTTACTCAAGTGGATGTGGACTGTTCATGTAGTGGTTATGAACTTGGATCTTGTGCAAGCGACTTGGTCTGGCGCAAGGCTCTGCGAGAGATGGATTCAAACATCACAGTGGATTATCCGGATGATGATGATGATGACGACGACGTGCCAAGCGATCCTTCCGCTAAGGCTACGAGAGTTCAAGAAAAGGTTAAAAACGTTGTAAAGAACTGGATATTCGCCATGCCAAATCTCGACTATTCTTCACGAGGATATAATGTAACCCCCAAGCTTGTGAAGCTAGTCCAGATTTTAAAAGCTTGCGAACCCCAAGGTGATCTATTTAGAGGCATTGTGTTTGGTAATAGTTGTATCAACTTAGAGAAAGTTCTGCTCAGCTCACCATACACCATTCTCTTTCATTCCCTTTGTTAGTGCACAGGCGAGTAATCGCTCACGCCATGCTGGACATTCTACGCGTTTTGAGTGACTACGTCGGATTTCTTCGGCCACAAGTGATCACAGGTCATGGAGCATTCACAGACCCCCATGCACAAGTCAGTACATTCCCTGTGGCATGAGATGGCTACTCAACATTGTTGGTAGTGCAGCAGGACCTCTTAGAGGACTTTCGGCTAGGGACTACTAACTTACTCATTACAACCAAATATGCTGAGGACTTGGAGATACCTGCATGTTCTTGTGTCATCAGGTAAGTAATATCCTGCGCTGTGCTCTCATAGTTCTGATAGAGAATATTACCTGTTTATTTTCAGGTTCAACATATTTGAAAGCCAAGTTTCGTACGCCTATGCCCGTGCAAGATCTCGTGGCCGTGACAGCCACTTGATCCATATGGTCGAAAGAGGCAACGACGTGCATCGAAGAGTGCTATCAGATATTGCAAGGCTTGACAAACGAATGCAGAAATGGGTTGATTCTGTTGTTGATGGTCATGGCAGCTCATCACCACCTTCGTCTTTATCCGAGACACCTGATCCCTATCGTTCTGATAGTGACGACGAGGATGATGACGAAAAGATGTTTGTGAAGGATCCCACTACTAGTGGACGCATACATGCCCACGAGGCCACCACCGTTATCTATCGATTCGCCGCATCCCTGGGGAGTGGTGACGATGATAAGTTATCTTCGCGTCCGCTTTTTGAATTCCAACAACTTCGTGGTCATGGTTTACGTAACTCGCACCTTTGCACTGTTGTATTACCTCTGGGATCTCCAATCAAGACTGTATCTGGTTCCCCTTTCCCCACGCAGTCTGCAGCTCGCCGTGCGGCTTGCTTACAGGCATGCGAGGAATTATTTTATAAAGGATATCTAGACTACAAGCTTTTCCCTCGACCTCCTCCCGTGAGCGTCCGACAGCAGCGAGAATCTTACGTATCGCCTGCAATGGTTGAAGAAGCAAGCGAAAATGAAGATGACGATGACAGTGTGCCGATTTCTAAAACTAAAAATCAGGGCACACGTTGTTATCCCCGTCGAAGGCCCGACTTCTGGACTAATACTCTCACAATGCACAATGACTATCTCTACCCGACCATAGTCAGTACTGACCGTCAGGAGGATCATTTCCTGCCATACCAACCAGTTCTGATCTTGACTCGTCTTCCTTTACCGTCTATCGACAGCTTCAAGCTTTTCTTTGGGGGGGTCCCATCCAACGTGCACTTGCAACCCGGGGCGCGATTCCAGGTCAATCAAGAACAATTACAATTGCTTTATAAATACACAATTCGTGTGTGTCGAGTAGTGGCAAATAAGCCATTCATTTGCAAGTTAGAGGATCTAGCTTATTTTATCGCCCCATTGGGTTCGACTTGGAACCCTGACGACGGGGCTAGGGAGAAATGGGAGTTCAAAACTGTCGCAGAACATATTCCTTGGGACTTGGTCTCATTGGCAGCTGCAAACTGGGTGGTTGCCCTTAAGAGAGAGTCACCGGAGAGCCTTGCCGAAGATATCCAGGATGCTGTAATCCAGGATCGATGGGTCGAATTCACCCGTCGATATGATGCATTCGCCGTCCGCCCAGATCTTAATCCTCTCTCTAAACCAACCGATAGCCCGGTGTGTTTGATTTGTATACTTGTCTCAGCGTTTAACATAGTATCCTACAGCGCGAAGCAGATTTTGAGAATCTGGTCGAATACTGTAAAGCACGTCGCAAAGGCTTCGAGTCTTTAGAAGACTATGCACAACCTCTCATTGAAGTCTCTCGCGTTGCTGCTATCACAAATCATTTGAATCCAACATCCCGCCCAACGACTGTTTCCAAAAAGATCCCGGCAAAATGCAGGTATTCCAGTCACCTTTTTGGCCAAATACTAACCCAAACCACTCTATAGATTTGATCCCGGAGTTATGTTGCCGTTTGACCATCCCTGCCAGGTAAATACAATGGACCTTTCCTATCATTCGAATCGCCGAAATTACCCTGTAGTACTCTACGCATGGTTTCCCTCTTGCCATCGATCACCAAACGGTTGGATGACATTTTGCTTGTCAAAGAACTCAATGCAAAATTCTTCGACCATTGTATCACGGAACAGCTTTTGCACACAGCAGTGTCGGCTCCATCCGCCAGCGTCGAGTTTGATTATGAACGCTTGGAGCTTCTGGGTAAGATTATTGACCAACGCGTTGATCACCATTTCTCAAAGTGGCTTTACTAGGTGATGCTTATTTAAAGTATCTGTCTTCCATATATCTCTTCGTCACCAACCCAACCCAACATGAAGGTGCTTTGCACATCGCGAGACAGCGTATCATCAGTAACAGGTCTTTGCTCAAGAACGCGGATCGGAGTGGGCTACCTCAGTATATCCAGTCCAAACCATTTACCCCAAAGTCTTGGATACCGCCTAACTTCCGCATCTTCCGTCCTCCAAAGTCTGTTGTTCCAGACGAAGTCTCAAAAGACCTGGTACAAACATCTGTTACTTATCCGGATATTACAATGCAAGATACAAATGGCGATAATACTCTCAAGGAGGGCCCTGTCATGTCGCAGTCAACCGTCATTATCAACGAATGTATAATGCCGGAAAATCTGCTTGTTGATCCTTCAAATTTAGCGATCACCTGTGATAACGGATCCAATTCAGATGTGAACAAATCTCTGGAAGTTCAACCTCCAGAAGTCACAAGTAATGACATCTCCGGTCAAGCCTCACATACTGGGAAAAAGTCCAAGCGTGTCCAGGATGATGTGAATATGCAGTGGCTAGGCGATAAGGTAATACACAAATGTCTTGCACGTGTCTCGATGTAAACTAACTTCCTGGCTAGGGCGTTGCGGACGTCGCCGAAGCCATAATTGGAGCCGCTTACATTACAGCAGGCCGTGAAGTGGCTTTACGTGTCACTAAAGCCATGAATATTCCTGTGCCACACATTGACCGTTGGACTGATTTCGCCCGGAAGACCCTAGCCCCTCCTCCGGATGTGTCGGCTGAGCTGAAGACAGGAACTGTTGAACACATTGAGAAGACGATTGGCCATCCATTCAAGCGGCCTCATCTGTTAGCGCAGGCTTTGGTAATTTGCATGTGGCTCCAATATTTTCAGAATGCTTATTATTATTGCCAGACACATACTTCCATCCAAGGACACGAGATGACGTGTTACGAACGCTTGGAATTCATTGGCGATGCAATCCTTGATTTTCGTGCGTTGATATTTCATGATTCCTTAACAGCACCGTAATAGTTGCTGGGTAGTTGTAATTCGTTACATATTTGACAGAGACGGACAACTCAGCCCAGGGGCATTGACATTGCTTAAAGTAGGTGGTACCTCTTGGAGAGCATTTAATGGGCTAATGAACGTAGGGTGCAATGGTCTCGAACTCCACGCTAGCGGCGGTCTGTGTATTCGCAGGTCTTCACAACCATCTGCTTTTTGAGTCACAAAGCATAGCGAGCAGCATTCAGGCTTACTCCGATGAACTTGATAAAGCATCTCGAGCTGATTATGCTCAAGCAGAACGTGAAGGGAGACTTCCCGGCCAGTATTGGGTAGACATCGAGCAGCCTAAAGTAAGATGATGTATAGACTTGGTTCCAAAACCATCACATTAACCGTCACCCAGGTTTTATCAGATGTGGTAGAATCCGTTCTGGGGGCGATTTACGTATCGGACAACTTTTCTCCCGAAGGCGTAGAGACCTTTTTCGACCGTGTTTTAAGGCCATTCTTCGATAAACACATTACTCTCAAGACACTATCTCACCATCCTACTAAAATCTTGTTTGAACTTTTCCAATCTAGGGGCTGTCAAGAATTTGAAATCATCAAGCAAACGGATTCCGACAACCCTGGCGTTGTCACTTGCGACGGTATGAGATTCAAATCAAGTCTTGCTCTCCGGGATTTGACCAGAAATTTTCCAGTGGTATGCCATGACATAATTCTCGCAAGTGCAGAAGACCCATCTACCCAATTTGCGGCTCGGAAAGCGTCCTTCTTAGCGTTAGACGCGCTTGAAGGCGACATCGATTTCTTAACGCGAACATGTTCATGTAGAAGCCTGAACGAAGCGAAGAAGGCAGCGAAGAAGGCAGCAGCGAAAATTGTCGCCGACTCCAACGATGCAGACGCAGACGCAGACGCAGAGATGAGATTAGTTGAGGAGATGGCCCTCGGAATGGATGAGATCGTTGAACATAGCAAGGAAACGTGACTCCCGCTACCGGCATTCTGAGCCGCCTGCTTTGTATAAGGTTCATGTTCACGTTGTATCAACACACTTTCTAGATGTGTACTGAGAATTCAATGTATTGCCCTCACTTCCCTCAGTAGATGAGTACCATTGTTGAATTATACAAGTGAATTACACCTATGCAGCAGCAGAGGACTTGCTCCTAGGATTAATCGTGAGTTAATGTGGGAAGTAATTATAAGGTGGATTACCTACAACTGGTAATAGGCTGCGACAAATGGGATAGAGAAACCTCCAACCATAAAAGTCACAAGCTAGACGAACCCAACTATATCATGACATACAACACTAAGAAGTTTGCAAGTGACACGTTACCTTGACTGCGAAGGCTTTCCGGTTCTTGTATGAAAATGGCATGTTCTGTAAAGCGGTTCAGTGTGCTAGCACTGTTATGTATGACTTCAATAACCTCACATTGTAAACGGTGTTCTCTATGTGAACGCTTCGATAGGGCGCGAAGCCCGAACGGTGAACAACTTGGCGCAAAATGGGGGCACGAGCCAGCATAGTTCAGACAAAGTAATCACCAAGTAGAGTGCTTAGTCATATGTCACAGCTATGTTTTCTGCGACAGTACCAGAAGCACGGGTTGAGTTCCAATGAGCTACATACAGGTTGAAACAGCTGCTTATATTGGAACAAAACAAAGTACAGGATGGGCGCATGTAGGTACACGTGTACAAGCCAAGTTAGAGGGGCCAATCTAACTTCTCACCGAAATTCCAATGAACAGCCTTCACACTAGTATACTCGCTGAGGGCGTACTCTCCCAACTCTCTACCTATACCGCTTTGTTTGTATCCTCCGAATGGCACATTGTTGTGCAAAAGGTTATAGGTATTGATCCAAATGGTGCCCGCTTGTAGCTCCTACAAGGAAAGTAATATGGCTGTGATGGGTGACAAATATATAGTAGGTCAAGCATATACATACACCAGACACCCTCAAACATTGGCTTGAATCATTGGAATGAAGACCGGCCGCTAATCCGTAAGTAGTGTCGTTTGCAAGGGCAATCGCCTCCTACGTACCGGGGCTCTGTTAGCGAATGTCTAGATCATTGAGGTGAAGAACCATTTACCTCCTCGGTCTCGAATTTACCAACCGCAAGTACAGGTCCAAAGATCTGATCACGTGTCAATATTGCTAAGGTAAAACACTGGATTAGATTTCATACTTCTTCCTTCACCTATGCCAAGATGAGTAAATCTACTGTGAGAGAGGGAAGAATACAATCTCACAATCTTCATCTCAGGCTTGATATCCGTGAAAACTTCCCGGGTAATCAGCAACAATACCCAATGAATGTGAGATCACTTACCACATGGATCTACAAAGAACCCCTTTGATTTTCTTTTCTCTCCACCAACTACCACCTTGGCGCCTTCTTTCTTTCCCGACTCGATATAATTCCAAACTCGGTCATACTGGACCTTGGATATAAGGGGCCCTCCAGTGGTTTTGTCGTCAAATGGATCGCCGACGATAAATTCCTTGGCGTTGCTCGTGAGCAGCTTAATGAATTTGTCGTAAACAGAAGCCTGGACATAGACCCTTGACCCGGCAGTGCAATCTTGACCACTGTTATTTTGGAATTAAGAAGAGTCTGAAATTTGACTTGTGGCCATACCTATTCCACGTTATACCCATTATTGCCCAGCGTGCGGCTTAATGTATTGGATACGTTAAAGATTGAATGTTATTGAAGAAAGGGGAGCTAACCTTGTTCAAGATCGGCAGACTCAAAGATAAGGTGAGGGGATTTGCCACCAAGTTCAAGTGACACCTGTACACATGTAATTATTTCAGGTTCATGTATAAAATGGGTAGAAGGAGATTAGCACCCACCTTCTTGAGGTTGCTCTGCGCGGATGCCTGCAAAACCTTGCGCCCAGTGATGGTCGATCCGGTGAAAGCAACCTGATTGTAGAGATATTAGTCGCAAGGGATCGAGGAAAATAAAAGTGAGGAAGGCAAATTTGGGGCTGGGGCTGATGACAATTGCAACGCCCCCCTACGTCACGAAACGATTATCGACCCCAGACTCAAATTTACCCTCAGGAACCAAAAAAAATGTATACCTTGTCTACTCCAACGTGAGATGCGAGAGCAGCCCCACCTACGCTTCCCAGAGAAGGTACGCAATTCAAGACACCATCAGGGTATCTGGCGTCACGACAGCGACAAATACTTGAGTGAGGACTTACAATTATGATAATATACTCACCCTGCTTCCTTTATCAATTGACAGAGTTTCTGAAGATAAAACAAAATACATTAATGTTGTGTATAAGATAGCAGTAAAAAAAAAGTACGAGGGCGGTAAGAGGGGTGTTCTCCGAGGGCTTCATTACAATCGTACATCCCACTGCAAGGGCTGGGGCTGTTTTCCAAGACCTTCGCAGATGTCTAAATGGACTGCACAGGGCGGATAGTTTGTGACATACCACATATTGATCGGATAATTCCAAGGAATACTGCCATATTCATTGAACGAAAAATACTATTTAATATTGTTTTGTTACACACATTTGTCCGCATACCCCAATGGGTTCATGACGTGTGTACACAAACTTTGATTTATCGTTTACCTCAATTGTCTGGGAAAAAATGCAGTTTGTAAACGAAGAAGAGGGCCAAATAGTACCAATAATATTTGCCTTTCCATGTACTTTATCGGCAAAGCCAGCTGGAATTCCAGTTGAGAGTTGTGGGCCGATGTTCACACCAGAGAAATAACGCACCATAGTAACGCAAGCAACCAATTGTGTCAGAAATATCGGAGTCCCTGGCATCCCATGGTGTCTGAGTCCCTTGACGTCCAGGCATTCATTACAAGTAGAGATACCTAGCAAATTTAACAGGTTTTCCACTGTTGAAAGACTCCAGTTCCGCCAACTCTTGCTGATCACGTTCTATGAGGTCCGCAAGCCGATTAAGAAGCTTTGCTCGCTCCGTTCCTGGAACATTTCTACCCCAGGTTGTCTGAAAAGCAGTCCTGGCAGCAGCTACAGCAAGATCAATATCCTTTGCAGAGGCTAAGAGCAGTTAGTGTCATCGGAGATACTGTGCTGTCAACAAGCACCTACCGGCGGAGACCGTGGTGATAAGCTCTACAAAGAAATCATTAGACATGATATAGCACATTCTGATCGAGTTTACCTTCAGTGTAGGGGTTTATTACACTACGAGAGTAGCAGATGAACATTACAATCTACCCAGCAATAATCTGAAAGACCCACTCCAAGTCTTTCTCTGAACCGTCCACACTAGCTACAAACTCTCCATTGATGTATAGCCCAGTTGGCACAGTCAACTTTCGACCACTGGGGAGAGAGAGCGTTGTGTAAAGATTCCTTGTCATGTCAAGCAATGTGGTAGAGCAACGGAGAAACCGGGAGAACCATAAACGGTGACGTTATCGATTGGCGAGATAACAATAAACGATACAAATGACTAATGATGTAATTGCTCAGAGAGTTAAAGAGCTTACTACTTGGCGGCTGCCAAGAGGAAACCGGTGGAATGCCCTATACATCTATCATACTAGCATTATTTAATACAAATTTTTGTGTCACGTTGGCATTTTGAGTAAGTCCAGGGAATCACTGAACTGCAAGTTTGACGTGCAAGCCGTCTGGTACTTAGTACAGAAAGCGGGTTAACGCATTTGAGATTGTTGTTGCTGCATAGTGTCTGCAAACAGGTTCAGAATTTTTATTTACTCGGCTAAGCAATGGCGTACCAGCATTATGTTCTGCAAATCGAGCCCCCACTCGTTCAGAATGCTTTAAAAACTTGTCAGCGCAGTTCTGTACACATGTTTCCTGCAACATAACTCAGTTTTATACTTCCGAATTATTGGCTGTCCAAAGCAGACTGACCTCTTTTGACATCAGGGTTCTGCTGGTGAAATCATGAACGCATGCATTGAAACATCGGTCTACAAGACCAGAATATAGGCGCATAAAGTCCTGCATCTGAAATCGCACTTCATCTTAAGTGAACGCTTTGGCATAGCAAATACGAAACTCACCTGTTTTTTTTCGATGATTTTGTTCATCGCCGCCTGTTCAGAAGGGTTTAATTGTGAAAAATCCATGGTGTTCAGTTGTAGACACGAAGGCCAGCGGTGGTAAAACTCTGTGCTAAACGCGCGCTAATGTAAACACCAAGACCTTGATTTGGGGGCCAGAATCAGCTTTTTCAATAAGAGATTTTACTTTAACCTTTATATACTGCAGCGCTATCAAGGTCCTGAATTATATATCATAGTACAATTAGTTTACTGTGATGACACCACAATTCCATTGCCACACCTATGATACTATAGACAGTCCATCCTCACTAACAAACATGATTATTTCTTGAGTAGTGTCAGATGTATTCTCATCCCCTTGTATATTTACGAAATAACAAGTCCATTCGAGTCCACTTCAAGTTTTTTTGTACCTCAGAATATTTAGTTAAGTGAAGTCTTGTCTGTAGCAGGCAATCATACTCCCTATTGTAGTCTATCTTCTATCGAATTTTACATTGGTAGTATTTTAGTGTTACACCACCATTAATAGATGCTTGCTATTGGTTTGTTCTTCCCGCTGTGTACCAATACTTGCATCCTTCGGCAAATTGGTCATTCATTCTCAATGACCTGTTGATGGTGATACTAGAAAAATGTCCCTCCTCAAGTGTAATGAGCTGAGGAACCTGAACACGGTCATAACACCCCTTTCGGGCTCAATATGGATAGATGTCTGCTTGGAGTACACATACATGCACATGACACCAGTACCGAGCTCGCGAATAATATAGGCAACGGTTCGTTTCTTGTACAGCAACATTTGAACAGCTGAAATAGTCAAAAGAACGAACTCAACAAACTGAGTTACTAAGTATCACCTAATCATAACGGGTACCGCGCCTGCGAGGTGAACGAGAACGGGAACGTGACCTTGACCTCCTTGGCCTTGACCTATCGTTGTCGCGATCGCGCTCGGGAATGGGAGGTCTAACGCGGTGCGGCGGCGAATCACGCCTTGGACGATTGGGTGGAGGCTCCCGTTCTCTGTCCCTCTTCAAAGGCCGATCATCATCCCTGTTAGTAACATCACCGGCGCCTCTTCCAGATGGCGCAATAATACCAGGCCTGGCCCTCCAATGAGCACCACCTCTTCCAAGTCCTCCTGGTGGGCCTTGAGCAATTCCACCTCCCCAGCCACTGTCACCTCTACCTGCACCAGAAACGGGGCCACCGCGACCCCATTTGCCGTTTGCATCGGCTCCAGCGGCTGCACTGCCTTTGATCGTCAGACCAGCGGTCGGTCCAGAGCTCAGATTGACATTCTTGGGAAGAATAACGGATATGGAGAGATAGTCGCCTGGGACAAAACGCAGCTCTTCAAGCGTCCTGTTATGCAGCCTGTTCACGCTGGTCTGTGTGAGGAGCATATTTTCGTCGAGCATGTCCCGAGCAGTTATTTGGCCAAAGTCTTTTTGAGAGAAATGACCCTTGCTGATTGAATCGGCAAAGAGGGCGCGAAAGGAGAAGCGTGCTAGTGGATGACGGAATTCCGCAGTGGGGGATATGATGCGTAGAGTAGTTATCAGCTCCGGAAGAGTCGCATCTCTCCTGAGGTTGAATGTTGATCAGAAGGAGAAATACAACGACGAGATAACTAACCAAGTGAAGAGTTGATGTTCGTCCGTCGTTGGGAGCGTGCCATCCTCGAACAAGTTGATCCGATGGAAACCATTAATTTTGACGAAAGCTCTAACCAGGAATGGAGCAGTCTTCAATTGAAGATTGTGAGACATAGGAAGTTAAAAATCAAATGCTAGGAAACCAACCTTCTCCCGGTCTACCACTGTGTGCACAGACGATTCGTTGGCCATACTTTGGCACGCACAGTATATAAATTGACGGAGATTCAATTTAGTAAAACCCAGCTACAGTGAATAAGTGAGACTTCACTAAGATTCACCCTCACAATGTCATGATACAGCCTCAATGAAGTTAAGGTTGTTTAGGGAGTGCTAAGTTCTCGGCCTTTGGTATATTCTACTCGACCTTTAACGGATAGGATACTATCTATAAGGAATTTGTAAGCGTTCATCACAAGGCGGCCACTGGTACTTTTTTGATATGCTCGCTCATGATTGTCTCGACAGCTTTCTAACGTTTCATTACCCAGTGAATTGGCTCGCCCTGCCCTTCACAAAGCCTTTTTGTCAAATCCTTCATGCACAGTTCTGTCTGTGGACCCTGGGTCTGGGAGAGGATTGTTATTATCTATCTCAGATCACATTATTAGGGTGATAGTTCAACGTTTGTCTCAGCATCAGTTTCTGCCTGTACGAAGTCCTCGCAATCTTTCAGAGCCTTTTCATATACTTTGAAGGACCGCTTGATTCCAGTCTTCCCTGGGCATAACTTCGTGACAGGCTCACCTGGCACCATAGATCATTCCAGGTGTCATAATTGGAATCATCACAATTGACTTCAGAGACGTTTAATAGACGCTATACTCAATAACTTTCAGCTTAAGTTTTTCAATCTATGCGTGGGCGAATCACATGCGGAAAGTTATTGTAATAGAGAAATTTATCTTGCTGAGGTGGGGGGAGCATCTAGCACGAATAATGCAATCTATAAAAATTTAAATGTTATCGTAGACCAGGTCCATACACTTGCAAGCATCGTTTTTCAAAGGCTTGTATCATCATCTTCGATACTTGTCCAAAAAACTGAGCAGAAAAATGGGCATGCAGAGGATTAGCGAATGCGTATTGAAGGTCAAAGGTAACCAAGGTGGGTCCATTTTCCGAGGTAGATGTGTTTTGAAGTGTCGATGTCGCATCTGCACAAATATGCGGGGAAGAGGATAATGCAGGCTGAAAGCGCCATGTTGTCATGAGGTACTTGAAAAGTGCGAGATCAGGTGAAGCCACCGCCTGCATGGGCCCGGTCGTTGGTGAAGGACAGGGTTAAAGTAAGATGAAGAATATACCTGTACCATTTCATGCGGTCTGCATTCCACATCGCTAATGTATTTCTCCTCAAAGCCCATGAAGCCGACCTTGAGTTCTGCCTGCAACTCTAAAATGTTGTCCACCGATTCTCCCGACTTGCACGTTCGCTTCAGAACGCGAGAAGCGGTGCAATATGGAATGAAACGATGGTACGCATCTACATCAGCAACGATATCATACAGCTGGTGTTGCCGATATCTACTATAATCAGCAGGGTCACGATGTTCAAATAGTCAACTTACGGGAGGACCTTACGCTCATGATACTCATGGTTTTCGTTCTTATTTGGGAAAGGGAATCCCAACAAACTAAAATTGTTTCTACGTGGAACGCATTTTGACAGATTACCTTGTAAGGCGACTCTGCGTCGAGCGAAATGCATATACCCGAGCGGCAATTGATAAGTCGGCCGACTCCGTGGTTTTGTTGTTTGGACATTATTTGTTCTATTCTTCGTATATGCGTATCTGACACTGTGCCACCTGGGATTAAATTTAGTTACACTCCTGTGTGAAGATTTCGGTGGCACTGATCAAGAAAAGAACAGCTATTTGGCTTGAGCAGGGTAGTGGGGCTCATAGCTTGTCTGACTAAGAGAATCATGACAAAACCATGTACAGTGTACTGACACCACTTTTCATACTATCACTACTTTTCATACTTATAGGGAAACCCATTCATTTGATATCAATCTTTTTTTTTCTTTATCTGTACCAATTTTGAGGACAATCAGTATGTGGCCAGATTTTTGTAAGGTGCTACAATCTTTTCTTTTGGCATGAATCTAACTATTGTGCAAGATACTACAACTCTGGATCACATTTCTATGCTAAAGTGATACTTCCCAAACAATGGAGAGACCTTATGGAGCATGTTTGTCTTTTGGATCAAAGTGATTTAGACTGAATTGTATTATGAGGACACAGTGAAATCCAGTGTGTCTAAATACACTGTGACATACTTCTAACACTACTGCCTCAGTCCATTGTTTACTTTTCTGAGTATTTCCAATCCCTCAGAATCCTGCTCCCATCCTCCCAGCATTTGACATTGATACCAACACTTACAGTAGAGTAAGCAACAGAACCATTTGCATGTTTGGAATTTTTGGATTGTGTATCTAATAGGAAATCTAATCTAATTTTTAAAATAATTGGAATAGTATGACATATGTTTAGGATACTGGTTATCTTGTAGATCAGGAATCTAGCAAATTGATGTAAAATTTCCTGAGATATGAATATTTCATATCCCAGGTCTCATTTGAACGGTGTTGTTGCTGATAAGTCCAAAGCAAAGAATTGTATATTATCAGTATTTAGTATGGCCACCTTGACTTTCAACACAGCCTCAATCCTGCTAGGCATACTCTCAATCAAGTCCTGACACTTCAGCAGGTATATTATCCCATTCAGCCTCCACTCTCTACTACAACTCTAACATCCTGCCTGGTGGTGTGTCATACTCTTCTAACCTCTTTTTGATGTGTTCCAAGATATGTTCAATTGGATTAAGGTCTGGAGAGTGTGCAGGCTATTGTATAAGAGTGAATCCATAATTTGTGAACCATTCATGGGTGTCAAGTACACATACCGAGTGTCTGGTAACTCGGCATTGCCGACCGAGCATCCAGTCTATGTCTACGTGCAAGTGACAAAGCCGCATGCAAGTCACCTGGCATGCCGGTCTCGGCTCAGCACATCCACCATCCACATCCCTCATTCCTATTCCTCACCCACTCCTTCCTCATTCATCCATTAACCTCACCCCATCTACTCCTTGTCCCTTGGCCCATCTTAACTCAGGATGTTAACCATTGTTTTATCCTCGGTCATGACCCCATTGTTTTATAGTCGGTCACTCTCTATTGTCCTATCATTGGCCACATTCCTATTATTCTAATTTCATTGTTCTATCCCCGGTTACATTCCTCCATTCTATTTTTGATCACTGTGGACAATAACCCCATATGTTCTGCATATCTTATTGTTCTTCATTCCTTATTCCACATCCCACCTCTTAACCTATATAAGTAGCACATGGATGTACATACTTCCTCATTCTGGGTATCAACTAGGCTTAGGCCCCTTTACTTCCCTCCTTCTGTCAAGTCCTCTGTTTGGGCCGACATTCTCAGCATCCTCCTGGGTTCATCTTCCGTCCCAAATTGGTGGCATGCATGGAGAGTAGGGCACAACGCATGAGTCTGTTGAAGCCAAAGCCACTACTTTCAGCCTGCAGGACTTGGCCACTCCCCATCAGCATTTTTGGCATTACCAAAGTTTGACGATGGGCCTTTTTCCAGGTATGTTTAGGGTTATTATCTTACTGAAAAATGATGCTTTGAAGAGATTTGCTATAATGAGTAAGGGTTTCTTAAAGTTCATCATCCAAAATCTGGATGAAATAGTCCCCATCCATCCTACCATCAATCTTGCATGCATATCCATGCCTATCTCAAAGCATATATCCCCACACCATCACAGATCCACCTCCAAACTTTACTGTACCTTCTACTAGCCTCTCTCCTGCCCATTTCCAAGCCCATTTCCTGCCAGAATTAAGTCTATAAATGACTATGTTGAGTTTATCAACAGAGAGAGACCTTATGGAATAATATGGTTGAGGTTCTGGAGTTGTTGATGCTTGTGCCATTTGTAGTGATTGGCACAGGTATTATTGGAAACCCATGTGGGTAGTAGGGAATAGCATGGGTTGTGCCAACCTGGATGGGTCACCATGTCAGGTGTCCTTGGGTTTGGATACGGGTCAAGCTGAGTGCACCTGACACCTGGGCCTAACCTATGGCTCTGATAATCTCAGAATAGTGAAATTATTAATAATTATTTTATTTAAGTCCAATATAGTATGTTTATTTTATTATGTAAGAGTGGTATGGAAACAAAAACTACCATCTTTTAAAGACAAAAATCCATCTACATATGACATTGTCACACATTATTTTCATCTATGGTATTAGGAACTGTATGCCAGCATGCCCAACTATTCATTTCAGCCCGCTCAGCCTAACTCCACCCTCACTTGCCTATTCAACTATATGCCCTCAGCCCTTGAACTATATGTTGAGATTTCTAACTGGTGCAAGTCAGTCCAGACCTCCATCTCCAGGATCCTTTCTCTTGGTACAGACACCGGTGTGGCATGTCTCATTTCATTCTCATTCCTTTAATTCTTTTGTTCTATTATTAACAAGGATAGAGTGCCACTAGAGGTGGAATGTCTTTTGTCTTATCCCTTTTTGTTACACTTCTCCTTTGTTCCACCTTTTCCATTGTTTGAATCTTCTATAAGAGCGAGGCTTTCTTGTAGTACCACTCCAGACCTCGAGACGAAGTCTGAAGTGAGTACTTTTCCTCAATATGATTGAACTTTCATTCAAACTTACCATAAATATCTAGTTACATTTCTGTTTAGGTAGCTACTGCACAAATACATAGAGACCTCGAGATGAAGTCTGAATTACATTTCTGTTTAGATTTTCACAGGTTATGGGCCCCGGCCTTAACTAAACAAACAACAGAAACTTATATTGAACTTGACAAACTGAAATTCATTGAATATGCACAACTCCTTCAAGGTCCTCTGGTATGATGAATCTAAATGATTGGATGAGAATGGATCCAACTGGAATTTTTGGAAGACGCATATGGTGCCTTACCTGAAGGGGGCGAAGCCATGGCCATACGTGTCTGGAACCAAATCCAAGCCTAAAGATGCAGATGCTGCTGCACTAGCCACATGGGAAGAGATGGATTCTCAAGCCCTCTCCTCAATTCTTTTGAATATTGTCCCTAATGTACAAGCAGGAATGGATTGTAATTCATCAAAAACAGCATGGGATGGTCTGTTATGAAGATACACATAAGCAGACCCCATTGCTCAAAACCTCGCTGAAAACCGACTCTTTTCCAAGAAATTCCTGGAAGGAGGAACAGAATCCTTGCCTGCACATCTAGCTGAGCTCCAACAGTTGAGGGAACATTGCGGAGGATTAGGGATACACATACCAGATTCCCAATTTGCAGGAATTATGGAATTATCACTTTATCAATGCCTTCTCCCTCCTGGGATCCAGTCCTAGGTTCTCTAGTCGGAACTTTAGATCCTTCAGTGGTTATATCCTGATTGCAAACTGAATGGATTAGAAGACAAGGGTATGGGACAATCAACAAGGATGCCAATGTTGTATTTCAAGCTGGGGGGAGGGCATCAGTAAAATGCGACAACTGCAGAAAAAATGGGCATACTAAACCCAAGTGTTGGGCAAAAGGAGGAGGTCAGGAAGGACAATTTTCTGACTGGTACAAAGCAAAGAAGGATCAGAAGACATCCAACACAGTCAAATCAGTCACTGACACACTGATCATATGGATGTATGGTCAGGGGACAAGCACAGATACCTGGATTGTTGACTCCGTGGCTACAGTACATGTTAGCCCAAATAAAGATGACTTCACCACCTACCAGAGATACAACACTGGTAGAGTAATCAATGCATTTGGAAAGAATAAAGTAGAGGCCATAGGAGAAGGCAAAGTTGTAGTTAACATCGAGTATCAAGGAAGGACAACAAAGATACGGCTTACCCATGTCATGCATGTGCCAAGTGCCAACAGCAAGATTCTTTCCTTGAAAGTCCTGGACAAACGAGGATTCAAAAGCCGCATTGTTAATGGATCAGTGCGCATCATAAAAGAAGGGATGACTTACGTGGAGGCATCACTTGGCGATGAACTATATGAAGTCCGAATGAAGGTTGTGCCACCCGAGAATACTGTAATGGCAGCAGTAAAAAGAGAAGGGTGTGCAACTGACCTGTACACTTGGCATTGAAGATTAGGCCATCTTGGTAACACTATGCTCAAACAAATGGCCCAGAGCAGTGTTGTGAAAGGGATGGAAATCACCAATAGTGAACTGAATGGAATCTGCGAAGACTGCATATATGGCAAAATGGATGAAAAACCATTCACCAGCAGAGAAGAATGAGACACTCACCTGTTTGGGACCATTCATGCCGATCTGGTAGGGCCCATGTCACCAGAAGCCAGGTGGACACACGTGCATTTTTCTTTGATAATCCACAATGACCATTCTGGCTTTGGTTTCACGTTCAACCTAAAGTACAAAAGTAATGTGGGAAAGGTGATGATGGACTTAGATAAGTCTATTGAAACAAATTTTCAAAAACGAATTCATACCTTCCAGACTGACAATTGGGGGGGAGTTCATAAGTGAAGCATTGACATCCTATTGTCAAGACCGAGGGATACGGTTGGTCACCTCTGTTCCTCACACACCGGAGTTGAATGGAAGAGCTGAACAAAGAAATCAAGTAATCATTGAAGGCGCTAGGACTATGTTGAAAGACTCACAACTAGGAAAAGATATCTAGGGGGAGGTGATATCCACCCAGGTCTATATTTGGAATAGGTGTCCTACCAGTACATTACCAGGCAACATCATGCCATACAAAAGGGTCTTTGGCAAAGCACCTTCCATAAGTCACCTAAGAGTGTTTGGGTCTAAGTGCTTTATCAAGATACCAGACGAGACACGTACCAAATTAGAAGACAAAGCGAAAGAATGCTGGTTGATCGGATTCAAAGGAGATTTGATATATGTCATGGTTGACAGTAATAAGAAGAAATTGCGATTGCGCAACACAATTTTTTCCGAAGGTGCTCACCATAGATGCAACACAGGAGAGCAATGCGATTCCAGTGCAAATTTCATTGAAGAAGGGCAGGAAAAGAATGAGGAGGGAAAAGAAGCTGAGAGGAAAGAGTTGATTGAAGAGAAGCAGACGGCAGACGAAGATGGAATGAGAAAAAGAAGGATATTGGCAGAAGTCTGGGGGACAGAAGCATCAAGAAGATCGGAACGCATACAGAATCAAGGTAGCACCGACCAGATTCTGATAACAAAGATCGCAAATGAGAATGGATGTGCAGACATAAAAATCCCATATTCTCATAAAGAAGCCTTGCGGTTGCCAGAAAGGAAGTATTGGAGCGAAGCAATGGATTATGAGCTATCGAAGCTCGAAGAGATAAACATGTGGACAGAAATCAATGAGGAAGACATACCTGATAATGCTCAGATCCTACCGGGTATATGGGTCAATACAGTAAAAAGCCTCGAGGGTAGAGGACAAAGATTTCGTTCTAGATGGGTAGTAAAAGGAGATCAGCAAATGGAAAACATTTCTTTAAGTGATACATTTGCACCTGTCTCTCGGATTTCATCCCTGCAGATACTACTTGTGCTTGCAACCCTCAAGAACTTGTGCGTGTTCACCTGGGACATTGACTTAGCATACCTTTATGGCAAAATTGATCATGACATATACATACACTTACCAGAGGGATACCAGACGCCAGGAATAGTCAGGAAGCTCAACAAGGCATTGTACAGATTACCGGAAGCAGCACATGTGTGGAGAGAGGACTTCAAGGAAAAATTGCGATCCTTGGGGTTCACTCCTCTCGGCAGTGATGCTGGGGTGTTTATAAGCACACCAAAAAGCAGTTTCATGGTGATCGACTCTCACGTGGATGATGTAATGGGGATCTGCTTGAGCGAGGGGGAGGAGCATAAGTTGAAAGCTGGTATCCAGAAATTCTACAAAATCAAAGAAAAAGACATGTCAAAACCTTTCAAAGTTCTTGGGATTCTGGTAACTAGGGATACTCACCTGGGAACACTGAAGCTTTCTCAGTTGGAATATATCGATAGCCTCCTCAAAAGATTTGGCATGTCCGATTCCAACCCTGTTGTAACACCTGTGGACAAGGGATCTCACCTCCAGAATAATAATGACATGCCCTATGTCAACATCAAAGAATACCAAGCGCTAACCAGATCACTCACCTACGCTGCAATGTGTATGCGTCCTGATATCGCCTACATTACTCAATTTCTGTCGCAGTCCAACAAAAACCCATCGCAAACCAAGTGGAGTGCTAGAAAAAGGGTGTTGCGGTATCTTAAAGGGACCGTGGATTGAGGTATCGTGTACAGAAGAGAGCCAAAGGCAGGGATCGACCGAGACCATGCGACCATGTGGGGTTATTGCGATGCAAACTATGCTGAGGACTCATGTGATCAAAAGTCCACAGGTGGTTATACCTTCATGCTTGCCGGCAGACCCGTTACTTGGAAGTCAAAGAAACAGACCTCTGTAGCTCTCTCTACTACGCAAGCAGAATACTATGCACTAGGAACAGCATGTCAAGAAGCCATGTGGCTTAGACAGCTAAGCTTCGAATTACTCATGCCGATTAACAATCCCATGCTCATTCTCTCAGACAATACTGGTGCGGTTGCCTTATCGGACAATCCAGTGTTCCACAGTAGATCAAAGCATATTGATGTTCAATGGCATTATGTACAGGACCTCATCAGATCAAAAGAAATACACACTTTGCACATCCCCGGTATTCAAAATGGAGCAGACATTTTGACAAAAGCTTTGAATTAAGAGGTGTGTAGGACTATTAGGGATGGAATAGAAGGTCTGGTCTGAGGAGGAGTGTTGAGATTTCTAACTAGTGCAAGTCAGTCCAGACCTCCATCTCTAGGATCCTTTCTCTTGGTATAGACACCGGTGTGGCACATCTCATTTCATTCTCATTCCTTTAATTCTTTTGTTCTATTATTAACAAGGATAGAGTGCCACTAGAGGTGGAATGTCTTTTGTCTTATCCCTTTTTGTTACACTTCTCCTTTGTTCCACCTTTTCCATTGTTTGAATCTTCTATAAGAGCGAGGCTTTCTTGTAGTACCACTCCAGACCTCGAGACGAAGTCTGAAGTGAGTACTTTTCCTCAATATGATTGAACTTTCATTCAAACTTACCATAAATATCTAGTTACATTTCTGTTTAGGTAGCTACTGCACAAGTACATAGAGACCTCGAGATGAAGTCTGAATTACATTTCTGTTTAGATTTTCACACTATATACACCTCGTGTATCCATCTTGGTGTCACATGCACCTGTCAATACACTCCACTCATTTACATCAATCTCCATATGCTCGTAAATCCATTTTCACTTCATTTACATTTAATATCCTTTTCATTTCATTCTGCTCCACTTTCCTTATTTCACAATTCCATTCTATCTTTGATATCCGATCTGCTACTATGTTCCTTATAGGGTAACTCCATTGGGAATCGGGGTGACACATCACCCCTCAATGTCATGGGGGAGATCAAGATTGGGACATAGTATTCCTGTTCTTGCTTTCATGATCCTTGGACTTTCTTATCTATTATAGGAATCTAGTCAACTCCTTGTAGATTTGAAAGTAGTATAAAGATCTTGTACATTCAGTAGTTTAGTCTTCAGTCAGATAATCGACTAAGATTTTGACTAAGCTTCCTTCCATTCATCTTAGACTTAATTACATTCTCGCTCTTTATGAAATTAGGGTCCAGTGCGATCTGGTGGGTGCAACATTAAAGTTGAAGCCTTACCCTACTCTGAACCTCGCCATTGCTTTGACCTTGGGAGATATTATGTTTAATTACAACTACATCATCTTTTCATATTGTAACACATGGATGACAGTGGTGATGATGTTATCAGTGCTAATCCCACATGGTCAGGGTGTATTCCTCAAGTAAAGGCTAAAGTAACTAGCACAATACAAAATCTTTTCACCAAAAGAACTTGCAAGGCAAAAGTTATTGAGTCTTTACCTAGCCAAGAATCCCTAACAACCAATGTAACAAACTTTACTTATTATCCTAACTCACTTATATAATATGTCTTGGGAGCCACCAAAAAGGAAAAGAAAAACTGGCATCATTTCAAAACTCATCTCTGGAAAGAAAAAGGACAAAGTCAAAATACCATATGTAATTTTATAATCTTATGTTGCATCCAGATATCTCATGAATCATTAGACCTATTCAGTTATTTCTGGTAATACTGAAAATCCATCAAGGTGTCCATCTGTTACAGAAATCACCGATGATGAAAGCATTGGACCTGAAGTTATTAAAAAGCCAGTGGAAGCTGCTGAGACTGAGGTGCATATGTAACATTGGTTAACCAATTCATAGAGAGAATGATAAAATCTTGGAACACACCGATTTATGCCTTCTATCATCCTATGCCAACCATTAGCTATAACAACCAGTGCCACTACTATGAATTCCATTGCTTAAAAAAATCCTACAACAAGACTATCCGTCATTTCTTAGATATGGATACCAGTGATACAACATATACAGGAAATACATATGCATCATCATACAAAAATGCCAGGGGGCAGACATACTCAAGCTGGCCATGGATACAACTAGCACTGACAAGGCTTGAGAAGCACTTGCTAAATCAAAGAATGGATCAATTGCTGAAGCATTTAATGTTGAAGGAAAAAGAAAACTTACATCAACATACTAAAACAGAAACCAGGTAATTCTCCTATCAGAACTTTCCATTGGTAAAGAACTGAAGCAGCTGGACTAGGGCTAAGATCATTTGCTGGGTAACCAAAAATGCAAGACTTTATAAAATGGTTGCCGATCAAGGATTCAACAATCTGATGAAAACTGGAAGGCCTGAATATTACTTACCATCTCTAACAACTGTTTCACGTGATGTACGTACAGTCTTTGCATGATTGTGACAGCAGATTGCAGCCATGCTATGAGTATGTCATTAGTAAATCAATATTCATGTGGTTTGGTTAATTTGACATAACAGAAACATGAAGGCAAGCTGCACCTCACAACAGATGCCTGAACATCACGAAATCATTGTGCCTTTGTAGCTGTCACCATACATTTTGAGCATAAAGGTAAACTGATATGTCTAATTCTTGATGTCGTTGAGGTAGCCAAGGTAAATATGCAAGTTACTTCAAAATAACAGAGAAGGAGCTTACAAGTTGTTAGTCCCACAGTGCCATAAATTTGGCTGAGGCATTCACAGAAATTCGGCAGGAATTTGGCATTGAAAATAAGGTGCATAAGGAATATAAAATAATTAAAAAAGAATTGACTCACCAGCTAATAGATCTTGAGCATAACCTGTGATGATGCATCCAACAATGATGTTATGATTAGTAAGCTTGAAACACTTCTCCCTTCATTCTCGAGTGTTTGTCAAGCGTCGGATACTGACGGACTTCGGTACTGCCGAGGGGCGTTGTCAAAAGGTCGGGCGGACTATGGCCAAGTCCTGCAGGCCAAGAGTAGTGGCGTTGGCTTCAACGTACTCGTGCGTTGCGCCCTACTTGCTGTGCGTGCCACTGTATTTGCAACAGACAGATACTCGGGGGGATGCTGAGGATGCCGACCCGAGTCGAGGACTTAACAGAGGAGAAGAAGGTAGAAGGGCCTAAGCCTAGTCGATACCCAGAATGAAGAAGTATGTACATCCATGTCCTACTTATATAGGTTAAGAAGCGACATGTGGAATAAGGAATGTGGGACAACAAGGTATGCAGAGCATGTGGTTTATTGTCCACAACGAGTAAAATTAGAATAAGAAATGTAAGGTGGAAATAAAACAATAAAGAATAGAATAATAGGACGTGCCCTAGGACAATGGGAAATGCCCGATTATAAAACAAGGCTATAATCGAGGATAACACAAGGGCAGGAAGTCCCGAGGTGAGGCGGACCGAGGAGTGAGGAGTAGGTGTGGGAATGAGGGGTGTGAGCGATATGTGCGTCTGGCTGAGAACAACTCATTGGATGGTTCGTACTTGGTTACTAATGGAGTATTTTAGTCGGTACCGCCGAGTTATCCGGTCCTCGGTACGTGTACTTGACAGTATCCCCCCCTTAGCGGCTGAACCCATGAAGCCGGTAGTCGGAGATTGAACATACGGTTCAGAACGCCTAAACGTGACGTCACGCGAAGGTTCGGATCTGGCGCCCTTTGCTTCTTTCCATCGTCTCCGGAACGCGTAACAGCAACGCATCAGAATCACCAAAAATGGAATGCGCGTCCGATGTACACGAGTTGGAGGAGACGGGTCGGGCTTCGGTGCTGACTAGTGTGAGGGAAGTAACAGAAGGAGAAATAGTGGGTCCTGGAGAACAGTGGGTAGATGCTGAAGTTCAGGCGACCGTCGAGCAGTGGGTGGACCGAGAGTTGGAGGCTGGACAGGCCGAGACGGTCAGGCAGGCGGATACACGGGTGTCTGAAGAACGCGTAGAGAATAACGTTCTTGAGGGTCTTGGAGTACCCACGGTCCAGGATGTAGAGACCACGGAAAACTCGGGGATCCCAGAGGTTACTCCAACCCGAGGGGATGGGGGCATGGAAACGACGGGTGGGGGAGCAATTAAGTGGCCTAGAGTGGCCGAGGTATGTGCCAAAGATTTTCTTCGTTTTTTATTTTTATTGTTTATTGATTTTTCTTTTCAGCAGGCGGCCAATGAAGAGCTGTCCCCGATTCCACGCCCTTCATGCGAGGAGTGTAAGAGGCGGGATCGTGAGTGCCACATTTCGGGGCCGGGTTCTGCGTGCCGGGAATGTAAATGGCGCAACTTCAGGTATAGCTTGGCTGTACCGCGGGTTTCCCGGGCCGAGAGTCTTCCGGACGATGATGAGGGGGATGGTGGTCGGGAAGACGGGAGTGGGACTGAAAGAGTGGAGGAACCGGTAACGAAGAGGCCAAGGCGGGATGATGCTGCACAGTCTAACGATCATGAAGTGGCCCTAAGGCCCAGCGGGCGATTGGTGACTGTGGAAGTCCCTCCGCTCGAGGGATTGGGATCTCGGCCTCTCGTCGAGGTCTGGGAGGATTTGTTACAGGAGCAGAGATGGATGGGTCAAGCCCTTATCCACATGGTGGAAGGGCTTCGGATGGTTGGTCGTGCGATTGTGTCCTTGGGTGAGGATCGGCGCGGGGTGTCGGGAGGTTCGGGCGGAGGCGAGGTTAGGTTGGTGGGTGATGATGAAGGGGACAGGGAGAGGGAGGATGAAGGGAG
>QLPI01018508.1:0-19592 GCA_003314275.1 Chroogomphus rutilus | reverse complement strand
CTACCCTTCGCATTGACAACCAATCTGCAATCTCTGTTGCCAAAAATCCTGAACACCATGGTTGGATGAAACACCTTGATTTGCGGTTCTTCTGGCTTCGTGATGAAGTTGCAGCTGGCACGCTCAGTCCTCTCTTCATTCCCACCACTGACATGGCTGCTGATCTACTCACCAAGCCATTGGAGCGAGTTAAAGTGGAAAGGTGTAGGAAACTGATGGGGATTGAAAAGCATATGTGAGTATTGCAGTGGTAACTCATCAGGGGGGGGTGTTGGGTCATGATTTTATTCCCCTGCATTTGTGTTTTGCACTTGCATCTTTGGTTCTCTTTTGCGCTTTTCTCTTTTGCATTTGCGTTCTCTGGCGCTTAAAATAAGCGCCCATAACGACGCACCATTGCGCACCTTTGGGCCTTGTCTTTAGCATCCATATTGACAAGCCCCAAAGGTTAGTAGTTACTTTGTTATATACATGTCTTTAGCATCCATATTGACAAGCCCCAAAGGCACTTGTTGCTCTGTGTGTCAGTTATCAGTCTTATTAGACCTTCACTGCCATCAGTGTGTGGGTTTAATTGGTAACGGTTGGTTGGTTGGTTTTGCCAAGTGAACCGGAGCTCAGTATCATGGACTTGACAAGGTCTTACAACCTCAAAATCAATCTCAAGGAAGGGACCTTGCCTCCCCTTCATGATGAACATCTCAATATGGGCTTCATCCATCCATCCCACACTTCACATGAAGCACCTGTACTATTTACACAAAAGAAGGATGGTTCCTTATGACTCTGTGTAGACTTCTAAGGTCTTAACAGGATCATGAAGAATTGTTACGATGTACAAGAATGACATAGTTGTAATAAAAGTAATATCTCCCAAAGGCAAAGCAATGGTGAGGTTTGGAATAGAGTTAGGCTTCCACTTGTGTGTTGCACCCACCAGATTGCACTAGACCCTAATTTCATAAAAGCAAGAATGGAAATGAAGTCTAAGATGAATGGAAAGAAGCTTAGTTGAAATCTTAGTCGATTATCTGACTGAAGACTGAACTACTGAATGTACAGATCTTTATACTACTTCAAATTTATGAGGAGTCGACTAGATTCCTATAATAGATAAGAAAGTCCAAGGATTGTGAAAAGCAAGAACAGAATACTATGTCCCAATCTTAATCTCCTCTGTGACATTGAGGGGTGACATGTCACCCTGATTCCCAATGGAGTTACCTTATAAGGAATGTAGTAGCAGATCGGATATCAGAGATAGAATGGAATTACAAATAAGGAAAGTAGAGCGGAATGTAATAGGAAAATATTAAACGTAAATGAAAGTGAAAATGGATTTGCAAGCAGGTGGGGATTGATGTAAATGAGTAGAGCATATTGAAAGTTGCATGTGATGCCAAGATGGATACACGAGGTGCATTGAATTCAAGGGTTGAAGAGCATGTGGTTAAATAGGTGAGTGAGGGTGGGGTTAGGGTGAATGGGCTGAATTGAATTGTCAGGCATGCCAGCACAATGGTTCCTATTAGTATCCTTCCCTTATGGCTGAGTCCTATGAGGCCATGGAAATGAAGTCATAGATGGTGACCCCATTGGAGTTTGGATTTGTGAAAGTATATAAGAGTGGCTGTGAGGGAGTTTGGGAGGTAACCATCATCAACATCGCCAATGGAAGACTTGTATATCAACCCCACCTACGTTCAGAAACTCATGGGCCTCTACACCTTGCCCATTGCCAGCTACCTCAGAGGTGATCCCACATCTCATCCCATCAGGGTTCCTACTCCCTCTATCTCAAACATTGAGCACAGCAAGGCACTGTTAGAGCAAGACACTCTCGATATATGTCAGGTGTCGGTAATGCCGAAGATACAGGCAGGGAGTGGCCAAGTCCTGCAGGTTGGAAGTAGTGGCTTTGGCTTTAACGTACTCATTTGTTATGCCCTACTTTCCATGCATGCCACCAATTTGGAACAGAAAGGATACTCAGAGAGTGCCGAAGGTGCCAGCCCGAGTAGAGGGCTTTACAGAAGAAAGGGAAGGTAAGGGGCCTAAGCCTAGTCGATACCCAGAATGAGGGAGTATGTACATGCATGTCCTACTTATATAGGTTAAGAAGCGACATGTGAAATAAGGAATGTGGGACAATAAGGTATGCAGAGCATGTGGGGGCATTGTCCACAATGAGCAAAAATAGAATGGAGGAATGTAGACGGGGATAGAACAATAAAAATAGAATAATAGGAATGTGGCCAAGGATAGGACAATAGGGAGTGCCCGGCTATAAAACAATGGGTTATGACCGAGGATAAAACAATGGTCAGATGTCCAAGGTAAGATGGATCGAAGAGTAAGGTAGGATTAATGGATGGTGAATTAGGCAGAGTGGATGAGGGGTAGGGATGGGGAATGTGGATGGTGGATGTGCCAAGCCCAGACCAGCCTACCAAGTGACTTGCATGTGGCTTGGACACTTGTGCATGGGTGTAGTCTAACTGCTCGGTCAGCACTTCCGAATTACCGGACACTTGGTACATGTACTTGACAATATGCAAGTACCATGGGTTGAAGGAGCAAAATCAAAAGGTGCGAAGGTGAGTAATTTATTGCCTCGGTTTTCTTTTCTTTTACTCATCAATTGTTTGCAGTATGCTCATCTACAAATGCCATATGATGAGGATGATGTCCACATGTCAAGTGAACATACCAAGTATCCAGTAACTCAGCAGTGCCGACTGAACAATCAGCCTAATTCCACATGCAAGTGACCAAACCACACATATGCTACTTGGCACTTTGGTCTCAGCTCGGCACATCCATCCTCCACATTTCCCATCCCTATTCCTCACCCACTCTTCACCACTTATTATCTATTAATCCTGCCCCATCCACTCCTCATTTGTTGGCCCGTTCTACCTTGGGACATTTTACCATTGTTTTATCTTCGGCCATGACCCTATTGTCTTATCTTTGGTCACTCTCTATTATTCTATTTTTGGTCACATTTCTATTATCTCATTTTCATTGTTCTATTCTTGTCCACATTCCTTATTCTATTCTGGATCACTGTGGACAATGCTCCCACATGATTCTTCATACCTCATTGTTCTCCATTCCTCATGTCACCCTGTTCTGCATCTCGCTTCTTAACCTATATAAGTAGTGAATGTATGTAGATAGTTCTTCACTCTGAATATTGACTTGGTTTACCTCCTCTCACCTTCCTTCTTTAGTCTAAAGTCCCTTACTCAGGCTGACACTCTCGGCACTCTCCCAGGTCTTTCTTCAGTCCAAATTAGTGGCATGTATGGAAGGGCTCAACACACGAGCACGTTGAAGCCAAGCCACCTCAATCGGTCTGCAGGACTTGACCGACTCCTGTCTGCAACATCAGCATTACCGAGACTTAACACCACAACATGTTCTATTGAAAGGCAAGGTTAGGGGAAGAAGAAGATCGAACACCTTGGCTGCATGGATGGATGGCCGAGAAATCTTGCAAACACTGCAAAAAGTAAGGTAACATGTGCTTGAGGAAATGGGAGGGTGACATGGACTTGGGTGTGTGCATATGGTGTAGTGAGAAGGAGTTGGGTGTAGTATAAATGAGCGAGGTCAAGGGATGAGTAAGAGGAAGAACAAAGGGAAGGTCAGGGAGAGCAATCCTGAGGTCAAGAGGAGTCTGAGGTCAAAGAAGAGGTCAAGGGAGGGCATGCCAGAAGGAGTGGATGAAGAAGACAATGAGGCAGGCCCTTTGAAAAAGGCAAGGATGGAGCCCAACATGCATACCCCCCTATTCCTTCGTGATTCTCCTACTCCTCAGCCTCCGCAACCATCCCCTCCACCTCCTGAGCTGTCACTACTGCCTACTGCAGTACCGACACCATGTATAATGGTTTCATCACCCACACCGCCACCTCTATCACTGCCAGTTCCTCTACCTCCAACTCCCTCACCCCTACCACCTGTTCTCTCACCACCACCCATTGTCCCTCAGCTGCCTGCCTGTAGTTCCCATGCCTCCTCTCCCTTCACCCATTATTGCCTTGTGTTAAATTCCCATGTCGGCGCTTAGCTAGAGACTTCCGGAAGGGTTTCCGGAGGTTCCGAATGATTTCCGAGGAGTGGTTCATACTCCAGAGGTGGAGGGACTAAAGGTCGCGGACTCGCGATCGGAATCGGAAAGGGGCGGAGAGATGGGAAGCGCCGGGGGGTCTAAGACTGTTCACGGTATAGGGTGGTTCGAGTGGTTCAAGGTCGTAGGGACTTGGCTTCAACTTATGTGTTGCACCCTCCTCGATCGTCTGTCCCTAATTTCGGAAAGTCAGAAAGTTTACTGGAACTGAATTGGAAACTACGACGCAGAATTAAGTCGATATTCGTACTGGCAAATAGTCCAGTCGACTAGTGTCTTATATACATGTATCTAGTCTTTGTACTATCTTTTGCCGAGTAAAGACAAGGGGGGAAGAGAGTACAAGGGGAAATACAGAACGAAAAACAAGGGAGTGAGGTATGCGATGATCCTGCGTGTCATTTATCAAAGGAGCGGAACTTTAGCTTCGGAATCTTCGGAGGTTCGGGAACGCGGAACCTCGGATTGATACATCGGAATTCAGAAGGCGGTTATTTGGGCTTTGAGCAGTCGGAAAGGTCTCAGAAACGGTGTGGGCAGTTGTGGAGATTAATGTGGGTTTATTGGCGGCATGGACCATAACAGTATCCCTCCACTAGGACCGAGCCCTCGAGGTCCTAAGCTTAATTGAGGCGGTAATTATGATGGACATTCCTGTGGGAGCTTCTTGACTGTTTCCTGGGATGATTGCTGATCGATAAGCGCTGATGGTCCATTGCCTATAAAAAGGGGTGTTCGCAGAACTGGGAGAGGCCTTTCCTCAATGGAGAACACGGATTCTCAACCCTCGGGAAGTCTCGGAATTCTTTCCTGTTTTTTTCCTCTCCAGGGCATCGTTGGTGGAAACTGAAGGGGGTCTTGAAGATGAACTGCGACGCCTGCGGGCCATTGATGCTGATGTGGCGGCATTGCAGGCTTGTGCCATCGCGATTCATGATTCCCTTGGTTTGTCAGGTTTTTATGGTGACTCTTCTCCCTTAACCTTTTCGTAGTGCAGGGGTGGTTCCTAGACCCGTTATTGTCCAGAAACCTCCCTTGTGGTTGTTCTGGATGGGGCATGGTTCCTAGTGGTCTAGTAGCGGGGGTGGATGGTCCGGATGCTTTTGATCGGATTTCTAGGTTTTTGGCCCGTCTAGATGCATTCCAGGCAGACTCGAATTATTTCCAGGGTCTCCTCGTGGCGCTTGACCGCTGTCTTCTGCATATTGTTGAGTTGTCAGAACAGTGTTTGGAGGAGGTCACACTGGCTCGAAATCTTGTTGGCATGTTGTCGTCCTTGATCAATCAGGCAGAGGGTGGTCCCAATGTTCAGTCCTCGGGCAGTGTTCGTTCCTTGGGGACCGGGGGAGTCTCAGGTGAGTCTGTCGAGTGACTCAGTCATGGGAGGTGGATGCTTGGTGTGGGGGGTCTGTTGGGTGGGAGGTCCAGGGAAGTGGAGGTTAGGAGGATGAGCCTCCGGGGCTGGTTCGAGAAGGAACTGTTTTGCGTTCTGATCGGGTTGGTTCCAATCAGGGCCTGGGATGTTCCATGTTTGTAGTGAATAGATTTGCTTATATAATTTGGGTCGTGAGTTCCATGTGTGATCGTAGATGGCATCGGGGTGGTTCGGGGGAGAAGTGTTTGGATTCCTAAACCGATGGTGTTGTTTCCGGATGTTTCCCCTTTTCTAGGGTAGACGTCCCATCATCTGCCAAATTCCTGTAGTCAGAGTCATGGTGGTCATGGTGTTTGTGGTAGTCATGGTGTTCGTGGTGGTCATGCTAGTCATGGTAATTGTGGTGGTTGTTTTCACCGGATTGTCACCTGGACGGCGGTGGTGTCGTCAGGATTCAGAGGATGTCCTGCAGTTTCGAGTCTCGGTTTGAACCATGTTAATAGTCCAGCTCATATTAAACATTTTATCAAGAAGGGTTCTAGTCTAAGAGAATCTACACAAGGTACCGTTTTGTCTAAGGGATGGTACGGAATTCCGCAATGGTCAGGGTTCTTCCTGAGCGGAGTTTTTTGGAGGGTCGGATTGAGTGCTGAGTGAAAACTGCTGGCTCCATGATACCAAGAATCAGTTAGGACGAATATCTAAACGAGTAGTACTCAATGCCCTGTCGATCGACAGATTGTAGTGGGTGAGCATATGGTGTCCTTGCAACTAGAATTCTGATGGAGTTTGGAGGGTCAGGGTTTGGAGGGTCGGAGTTCGGAGGGTCGGAGTGTTTCCGAAGAAACGGGTCAAAATCTTTTCGACGATTGGTCATGGGTGGTCATATTCCTGAAAAGGTTGGACGTGTTGTTTGTTTTACTTCCTTGGGCACAGTTAGTGTTCAACGCGAACAACTGGTGCCGGAGTCAGGGGCCTAGCTTCTTATTCCTCGGTTTCCAAAGCATCCGAAGTTTCAGGCTCTTCTTCAACTTCCTCTGTCATGGAGGCTGCACGCCCTTTAGTGACTGTGGTGGTGGATCTTGGGCATTCCTTGGCTGAGTGGCCCGATCTGCCACAGAAGAGGCAGAGGTTTTGTTCGAAGCGGTGTTGCCATTCTTGCGGTGTAAGTTTTCCGTCTTTTAAGTTTTCCGTCTTTTCTGATTTTGGATGAAAGATCCATAGTAGTCCTGCTGCCACTGGACAGGATCGCAGGTTGGCCTGAATTGGCCGTCTTATTGCCCGTGTTAGGGGCCGAATACATGGTCATGGGGGTCCTCCCTCTGTCGTAGGGGTGGTTGAAGTTCCAGGTGGAGGGGGGCTCTCTGGCAATTTCCGATTGTCGCTCCCAGTAGCGGGCATCGATGGATTGGGACAGGAGGCGGAGTTGGAGTAGGGAGTAGGGCTTTCCTACTCTGGAGATCTTGTCCTTGATCCTGCCGGGGAGTCCATTGTAGAACTGGCGACGAAGTGCGGCATCGCCCCAGTGGATGCGGGTGGCTAGTCGATTGAATTCGACTACATATTTTGTGATGCGCTGATTATCGTGCATGCGGAGGTTCTCGAGGTCTGCTTCGGCCTCTCCTTCTGGGTCGTGGGGGCCGAAGTTGGTTTTGAGTTCATTCACGAACTCCTCATAGTCATGGAGCCAGTCTGGCTCGTCGGGGGCAGAAAGGGCTGGTTCAAACCAGTTCAGGGCAGTACCGGTCAGGTACGACAGTACGTAGGTTACCTTGGCGCTGTCGGTGTCGAAAGTGTCAGGGTGGTCACGGAAGTTCAGACTACACTGCACGAAGAAGGGTTGTAGTTTCCTTGAATTGGATCCGTCGAAGGTATCCGGATCCCGGACCTTGGCAGTGCAGGGGGCTGATCTTCTGGGGCTGGCTAAGTTGCTTGCCAGCATAACGAGGGCCTGAGTGAGATCGGGCACAATGTTGGGTCCTAAGGTGGGGGCCCCTCCTGGGTGTACAGGAGGTGGCGGTGCTGCGGCGGGTGGTGTGACATGGGGCTGGATGATGGGGGGTGGTGCAGCGAGTAGAGGTACGACAGGTGGTGGTGAAACGAGTGGTGGTGCTATGGGCAGAGGTGCGAAGGGTGATGGTATGTAGGGGGGAGATGCGAAAGGGGGTGGTGCCAATGAGGTTGATGGCACTGCTGAGGATGGTCCTGAACTGGATTGCATCTCCAAGGGCGATGATTGTCGGGTCGCCAGAGGGTGGTTCACAAGGAACGGATTGGTCATATTCGGATGCAGGTGTTGGTCTGCGTCCGAGAATCCGGAGTTGGATGAAGGTTCCGGAGGGTGTGCTAGGGTCTGAGGCATCTGGAAACTTGGTCCAGGGGTGGACAGTTCTTGGGGGACGGATGCACGGCGGGCAGACGCCAGGTTGATTGTCTGTAGGGCTTGCAAATGCGTGATAGATCTCATGCTTTATGACAATCAGGAGTGTGAGTACAAATAAACTGTTAAATCCGCATGTCGGCGCTTAGCTAGAGACTTCCGGAAGGGTTTCCGGAGGTTCCAAATGATTTCCGAGGGGTGGTTCGTACTCCGGAGGCAGAGGGACTAAAGGTCGCGGACTCGCGATCGGAATCGGAAAGGGGCGGAGAGACGGGAAGCACCGGGGGGTCTAAGACTGTTCACAGTATAGGGTGGTTCGAGTGGTTCAAGGTCGCAGGGACTTGGCTTCAACTTATGTGTTGCGCCCTCCTCGATCGTCTGTCCCTAATTTCGGAAAGTTGGAAAGTTTACCGGAACTGAATCGGAAACTACGACGCAGAATTAAGTCGATATTCATACTGGCAAATAGTCCAGTCGACTAGTGTCTTATATACATGTATCTAGTCTTTGTACTATCTTTTGCCGAGTAAAGACAAGGGGGGAAGAGAGTACAAGGGGCAATGCAGAACGAAAAACAAGGGAGTGAGGTACGCGATGATCCTGCGCGTCGTTTATCAAAGGAGTGGAACTTTAGCTTCGGAATCTTCGGAGGTTCGGGAACGTGGAACCTCAGATTGATACATCGGAATTCGGAAGGCGGTTATTTGGGCTTTGAGCGGTCGGAAAGGTCTCAGAAATGGTGCGGGCAGTTGTGGAGATTAATGTGGGTTTATTGGCGGCATAGGCCATAACACCTTGACCACAGCTATCATGGAGCTTAGGCAGTCCATTGATGCCCTTCATTAGGAAATGGCGGATAATAGATTTGAAAATCCTGAGGGGCATATTGTAATGGGGGAATTGTGAGAGGAGGTAAGGAACCTCGGATTACAGATAAGTAACCAGAGGTCGATGAGTAGTAGTTGGTGCCTGAGCCACCTTGAGTGCAGGACACCTGGAAAACTGGGTGGGTAAGCCTGAGAACACGTGGGATGACATTGAGGATGGACAGTGGTTGGAAATGTAGAAAAATTGTAATTGAGCTTAAAATAATATTTTTTTTGTCTTTGTCTTTTCAGAATTGATTTGAACTGAATGGGTGAATCAGAATTGAGAGTTGAATTTGAAGATGGAAGCAAGGAGCTGAATTCCTAGTTATTGTTGATTGCTGTTTGATAAAGTCCATGGATATAGATTTCCAGGGTTTTTCTGGTACTAGAAGCTGTTTGAGTAATCCGTAGGGCTTATGATGTTGCGATTTGCTCTGCATGCAGGTCATGCAGGATTTGCAGTAGTCTTTGACAAATGACCTAATGCCAGGCCAATTAAAGTCGCATCTAACAAGGTGTAATGTTTTGTTAATTCCAAAGTGTCCAGATAGAATGTGATCATGCTTAGGTTGTAAAACTCATAAATGTAAGTCTTGTACCTTGGGAACGTAAATGCAATCGTCGAATAGTAATAGACTGTTGGGATTAATCTGCCACTTCAGGTCATCGTTATTCACGAGGTATTTCTGAGCTAAGGAGTCGGAGGGAAGATGATGTTTAATGTCATTCAGGATATGCTCGGTGTCCATAAGAGTTGTGGCCCTCAATATGGGTTTGACAAGACTTGTGGCTTGAAGGCATGTGATCAACTGATGTTGAGAGAAGATGGGTTGAAGGCTCTGGGGATTAATGGTGGTGTAGTCACTTATCCCCTCCTTAAGGTAGATGTCCCATCATCTAGTGGGCAAGTCAGGCTTAGTGCCCAAACAACCGGGTCTGAAATGAATAATGAGGTTAAACTGGGAAAGGTATTCCAACCACCTAGCTTGACGTTTAGTCAACAACTTGGTTGTACAAAAGTACTCCAAGTTCTTATGATCGGTGATGATGTTGACGGGCTCGGTGGAAGCTTCCAAGTAATGATGCCACTTTTGAAAACCTTCAAATATCGTGAGCAGTTATTTATTGTAAACATTGTAGTTGAGTTCAGGGGAAGTGAAAGTTCAGGTATGAAAAGCAATCAGATGGATGTCTCCATCTGGGGTGTGTTGAGAGAGTATAGCTACTAAAGCATAATCTGATGCATCTGTCTCTACAATCAAGGGCAAATAAGAAGTCTAATAAGATAAGATCGGGGCAGATGTGAATGCCAGTTTTAGCTTATTAAACACATCTCTACACTCCTCACTCCAATTCCACAGCAGACCTTTGCAAGTGAGTTGAGTAAGGGGAGTCATAATGGAGGAACAGTTGTTAATGAATCGTTGATAGAAGTTTGCAAATCTGAGGAATGATTGGATGGCTTTGACTTTTCGTAGCTCAAGCCATTGGGTGATGCATTTGACTTTGTCTTCTGCCATCATTAGACCATCAGGTGATAGGATATATCCGAGGTATTCAACCAATGTTTGGTGGAAGGAGCATTTGTCTTCTTGAGTGTAAAGGTTGTGTTTGCATAATTGTCGAAGAACTTTGTGAACATGTTTGATATGTGAAGATTTATCATTGGAATAGATGAGGATGCTGTCCAAATAGACGATGGTGCAGTTGTCTAATAGGTCACCAAAAATGTCATTCATAAAGCACTGAAATGCTGCAGGGGCATTAGATAAACCAAATGGCATGACAAGCCACTCAAAGGATCCATAATGAGTCCTAAAGGCTGTCTTCCATTTGTCCCCTTCTGTCAAGCACCAGGAATGCCGACGATATGTGGGCTGAGTACTATTGCAATAGTACCAACTTTACGATGTTGGTGGGAATCGGCCAAGTCCTGTAGACTGATCGGGGTGGCTTGGCTTCAATGTACTTGTACATTGTGCCATTTCAGACAGAAGAGATACCCAGGAGAGTGCCAAGAGTGTCGGCCCAAGTAAGGGACTTCAGACAGGAGAAGGGAAGACAAGAAGGCATATACCAAGTTGATATTCAGAATGAAGAACTATCTACATACATGTGCTACTTATATAGGTTAAGAAGCGAGATGTGGAATCAGGGTGGCGTAAGACATGGAGAAAACAATAAGGTATGAAGAGCATGTGGAGGTATTATCCACAATGTTCAAGAATAGAACAAAGGAATGTAAATGAGAATAGAACAATGAAATATGGCCAAGCATAAAAGAATAGAAGTGTGAGTGAAAATAGAACAATAGAAAATGACCGAATATAAAACAATAGGGTCATGGCCGAGGATAAGATAATAGAAAATGTCTCAACATAAAACGGGCTGAGAAATAAGAAATAAGTAGGGTGGGATTAATGGATAATTGTCAAGTACACATACCAAGTGTCTGGTAATTCGGCAGTGCTGACTGAGCAATTAGACTACACCCACGCACAAGTGTCTAAGCTGCATGCAAGTCACTTGGTACACTGGTCTTAGCTTGGCACATCCACCATCCACATTCCCCATCCCTACCCCTCATCCACTCTGCCTCATTCACCATCCATTAATCCTACCTTACTCTTCGATCCATCTTACCTTGGACATCTGACCATGGTTTTATCCTCGGTCATAACCCATTGTTTTATAGCCAGGCACTCCCTATTGTCCTATCCTTGGCCACATTCCTATTATTCTATTTTCATTATTCTATCCCCATTTACATTCCTCCATTCTATTTTTACTCATTGTGGACAATACCCTCACATGCTCTGCATACCTTATTGTGCTACATTCCTTATTCCACATGTCGCTTCTTAACCTATATAAGTAGGACATGCATGTACATACTCCCTCATTCTGGGTATCGACTAGGCTTAGGCCCCTTACCTTCCCTTTCTCCTATAAAGTCCTCTACTCGGGCCAGAACTTTTGGTACTTCTCAAGTATCCCTTCTGTTCCAAATTGGTGGCATGCACAGAAAGTAGGGCACAATGCATGAGTACATTGAAGCCAAAGCCACTACTTTTGGCCTGCAGGACTTGGCCACTCCCTGCCCGTATCCTTGGCATTACTGAGGCCTGACAATAATGAATGAGGGAAGAGTGGATGATGGATAGGAATGGGGGATGTAGATGATGAATGTGCCAAGCCAAGACTAATGTACTAAGTGACTTGTATGTGGTTTGGTCACTTGCACATGGAATTAGACTGATCATTCAGTCGGCAATGCCAAGTGAACCAATACTCGGTATGTGTACTTGACAGTACCTCCCCCTTAGTGGCTGAACCCATGAAGCTGGTAGGTGGAGTTTTAAAATAAGGTTTGGGATGCCTAATTGTGACATCACAAATTGTTTGGGGACCAGCACCTCTCTCCAGAGCCACCATCACCCAATCCCAATGCCACATTACCATTACCAAAAAAAAAAATAGGGTGCGAAATGGATGAACAGGAGAAGCAGATTGTCGAACTCCAGAAGCAGAAGGCCAAACAGCAGTGGGACTGAGAGGCCACTTGAGTTGCCAAGTAGAAGGATAAGGCCAAGGCCCAACGGAAGGCTAACAAGGAGGCAGCAGAGACTACGAAAGTAGCAGTGGAAAAGGCAGAGGCTGCAAAGAAAGTGGCTGCTGTGGAAGCAGTGGCCAAGGTTGCTGAAGAATAACTGGCTGAGGTTGCTGCAAAAGATGCCAAGCAGGCTGAAAAGCAACAGCCCAAACTGGCCAGAGTGGTGGAAAAACAGACTCCCAAGGAGATAGGTAGGGAGGAGCCTCCCAAGGATGCAGGGGAAAAGGCAGGAATACCTAAAAATGAGGGTATCAAAAACACGGGGGCTCCTGAGGACTTGGGAGTCCCAAAGACCCTCACATGCAAGAGGGGTAGAAGGGTGGAGGTAGGGCCCAGTAGGGTGGCAAAGGGGGCCAAGGTGAGTAGTTTTTTAATTTAATTTATTTTTTGTGTACTGATTGTTGAATAGCATAAAGGCAAGGTTAAGAAATGGTTGTGAGAAGATGTGCCCCCTGCCCAACTTATGTCAAGTGAGGCAATGACTGCATGGTCTCAACAGTTGGGGCTGCCTGCCAAGAATGCAACCGGTGGAAGGTTGGGTGTGGGCTGGCTGCTCCCTGGGCTCACAAGGCCAAGAGCAAGGAGGAGATTGAGTCTGAGAAGGAGAGTGAAGAGTGGGAGAATAAGGAGGAGGATCAGGGGGAGGAGGAAGAGTGGCCAAAGAAGGGGCCGAGGTGGACTGCTACTATGTGGCCAAGTAGATGGGCCATGACTGTGGAAGGCTCACAGCCAGAAGCATTGGGATCTCAGTGCCTTGCCAAGACCTGGGAGGACATCCTGCATGGGCAGGATCAGATGACAAGGGTACTCCACCGCTTGGCAGAAGGAGTGGAGTACACTGGGCACATGGTAGCCCTGTTGGGTGAGGACCTGCACCAGGGTTTGGGGGGTTTGGGAGGTTTGGGAGGTATGGGAGAAAGGAAATTCAGAGGAGGATGAGTTGAGGGATGATGACAGTGAGGGGGATAAAGGGGAAGAAAAAGAGAAGGAGGATGGGAATGAAGAGGAGGAAATGGTGGTGGATGAGACCCTAAAAGACTCTTAGCTATTTTTTTAATACAGTATAGTAGACTACCTTAATACAGGATACCTCCTTGATACAAATTGATTTTCCAAGGTCTATTCTCATTCCAGTGATACAGTGTTTTTCACAAAGAATCTACTATATATAAGCAACATTTAAGCCACTATTGCTAATTACAAAAACTCCGAGTGGGATTTGACCTAAATTGATCTTAATCTGACCACAAAGATATTGGGGCTACCAGAGTGTGACATGCGACATGCTAATAATATAAAGAAATGGATGACCAATCACACCAGGCTGCAAATTCCACACATGGAGAATTAGGTGTCACACTTATATCAAGGACCCCTATGCATGACATTTTGACCTGTTGTACAAAAAAATTTACTCTGCTGCAACAACAGCTTTTTTGCCCCTATAATAAGATAGCAGACAAACGGTTTCTGCTAAGGTCACGTGATTTGACCCTCACAGTCACATATCCACATATTCCTGTGTTAACATAGAGCTGAGATTGAGAAAAGTGAAGTGTGGGAGTGTTCCGGCTGCTGCGTCTGTGGACTTTTCCCTGCCTATCACGCATGGCCCGAGATTATCTGTCTATTCCTGGTAAGTAACTTTTTATTAAAACATTTGTTATATTCTTTATATTCTAATAAAAATTCAAAGCTACAACTGTTGCTGTTGAACGTGTATTCAGCCAAGGCCGTCTTGTTTTTCCCTATATTCGGAACCGACTTTCAGCTCAGACAACTCGAGCCCTTATGTGTATTGGATCTTGGAGCACACTTGGTTTGGTGAAGGATGCCGATATCAAGGCTGCATTGAGGGATGAGGTCACTGATTCTGAGGAGGAGCGTACTATGGGTTGGGATACTATTACGGGTAATATTTTATAAATATTGAATTTTTATAATAAGGAAATAGATTAAATTTCAGTATTGGGTCAATTTATACTCATTGTGGGTTGCAGGTAAAAGCAATACCTATTGAACCCATGGGTAAGAACAATACCTGTTGTGGGTCACGGGTAAAAGCAATATCTGTTGTGGGTCATGGGTAAAAGCACTACCCGTTAAACCCGCGGGTAAAAGCAATACCCGTTGTAGGTCACGGGTAAAAGCAATACCCGTTAAACCCACGGGTACCCGTACCCGTACCCGCAATAACCCGCTACCCATTGCTAAGGGTACGGGTATTCTCGGGTACGGGTACGGGTAGGCCCAAAATACCCGGGGGTTACCCGTGCCAATCACTATCAGCAATTCATGTGGGGAAATATTCAGAGTAATGCGAGATGGGGCTTGGTTTCGAACGTGTGCTGCAGTTCCAACTGAAAATTCCCAAAAACCTTGTGATATACCTGCACCATACATCATTGCTCGGGCTGCTTCAGCAAGAGTTCTGTTTGCTCGTTCAGCATTGCCATTCTGTTGTGGCATATGTGGTGTTGTAAGTTCATGGTGTATTCCTTTCTCCTTGAGGTATGTGCTAAACTCATTTGAAAGGAACTCTCCCCCACGATCAGTGCATATGGCTCTGAGCGTTTTGTCATAATAGGTACAAACAAGCACATGGAATAATTTGAAACTGTTGAAGGTGTCACCTTTCGTTCGCAAAAAATATATCCATTTGTAGCGCATGTAATCGTCCACTAATATGAAATGGTAGTAGTTTCCTTGAATAGAGCGTGTTTTCATTGGTCCAGCAAGGTCCATGTGAATAAGGGCGAAAGGTTCGGTACGACGGTTGGTTGAGGACGTGAATTTTCGTCGAGTGGATTTGCCCAGTAGGTATCCTTCACATGTTGCTAGAGATCTCTTGGAGTCAGTGTCAATTTCCATATTCAGGTTTTTGAGTGAGGACCATGAGAGATGACCGAGTCTCGCATGTAAGATTTCAAGTGGAACTGGAGTGTGGACTTTTGATACAGACAGAGCGTTGGTTCGTAGCGAGAGCCAGTAATGCTGTCCGTTAACATGACCTTCTGCAAAGATGATTCCGTTCTTGGATATTGTAGCTTTTGCGTTTGAAAAGGTTGTTGAGAAACATTTTTTATCAATTTTTAGTACCGAGAAGAACCTGCCTCCAATCTCCGGGGAATGGAGGACGTCTTGGAGCATGATCTTCTTTTCTTCTCCATTGACTCGAGCGATTCCAGTGACCATGCCAATGCCTATGTATGAGACAAATGCAGTTTTGTCGGCAAAGTAAGCCTTGCGTGGTGTAGTGAGTGACCGATACTCTGAGAAATCAGATAGGTCATGGGTGATATGGTCTGTGCAGCCAGAGTCCATCATCCACTTATTTTCACTCGCAATATAAAAGCAAACGGTGTTGTTTGAGGCAACAGTGGTGGATACAAGGTGCTTGTAGGAAGCGAGTCAGAATTGTCTGTCACAGAGACAGTGCTCACAGATGGCTTCGGTTCATTATCTTTTTTCTCCTTTTTTCCCTTTTTTCCTTTTCCTCCTTTTCACTCAGATTGTGCTTCCTCTCGTGAAAGGCCACGTGCTTTGCGACGGCAATCATTTTCCCAGTGCCCTTTTCCTTCACAATAGTTACATACATCCTTCTTTTTCTTATTTCCAAAAAAAATTGCCATCCTCTGTAGCAGAATACAAATTTTTTTTTCAACAATGAAAATTTTTGCACTCGGTAAAGCTCTCGGCATGCACCTACACTTCACTTCAGGCTACCACCCAGAAGCTGATGGCCAACCGAACGTGTAAATCAGACCCTGGAACAGTACCTTTGAGTCTACTGCAATTACCAACAGGACAACTGGTTTGAATTATTGCCACTAGCCAAATTCACCTATAATAACACTCCCAATGCTACCACAGGCATCTCTCCCTTCTTTGCTAACAAGGGACACCACCCGAACCTCACTGTACATCCCAAACTCAATCTCGCCTCCTCTCAAGCACATGTAGACCTAAATCAACTCTACGAAGCCCTGAAAGAGCAAATCAGTCATGCTCAATTATGATATCAAGTCTTGGCAGATTCCTACACCACTCGACCCTCCAAGAAACTGGCAGAGAAATTTCTCAGCCCTTTCGAGGTATGTACCTCAAAAGGGCCAAGAAATTTCTCTGCCAGCTTCTTGGAGGGTCGAGTGGTGTGGAAAAACTGAGCTTTGACCAATACTGTCAGGCTCCGGGAATGCCGAGGAGTGGCCAAGTCCTGCAGGCTGGGAATAGTGGCATGGCTTCAATGTGCTCGTGCGTTGCGCCCTACTTCCCATGCGTGCCACCGATTTGGAACAGAGGGATACCTGGGAGAGTGCCGAGAGTGTCGGCCCAGGTAAAGGACTTGGGACAGGGGAAGGGAGGACAAGAAGGTATAAACCTAGTTGATTTCCAGAACGAAGAACCATCTACATACATTGGCTACTTATATAGGCTAATAAGTGAGATGTGGATTAGAGTGGCACAAGGAATGGAGAACAATAAGGTATGAAGAATCATGTGGAGGTATTGTCCACAATGATCAAGAATAGAACAAAGAATGTGGACAACAATAGAACAATGAAGTATGGCCGAGGACAAAAGAGTGAGTGAGAATAGAACAATGGGAGTGGCCGAACATAAAACAATAGGGCCACTGCCGAGTGGCAACAAAGAGTGAATATCCCAAGGATAAACAGGCAAGGGGAAGGACAGGGAATAATCAAGAATAGGAGGGTGGGATAGGGATAATGAACCAAATGATGAACTGAATGTACCGAGCCGAGGCCACACACTGGTGAGGGATAATATGGGTAAGGGTCGGTTGGTCGGTACTGCCGAGTAAATTGGAGCATGGTATCATGGGCTTTACAAATACTGTTAATCCAATTGCAAATTTGGGAGTGGTGAGTCTTCGGGAGTCTGCCATGACTTGATAATGTGATTGAGCATGACTGATTTGTTCTTTCAAGGCTTTATGGAGTTGATTTAGGTCTACGGTAAATTTGCATGCTCGAGAGGAGGTGAGATCACGTTCGGGGTGTACAGTCAGATTTGGGTGATGTCCCTTGTTGGCAAAGAAGGGAGAGATGCCTGTGGTAGCATTGGGAGCATTATTATAGGCGAATTTGGCTAGTGGCAACAGTTTGGACCAGTTGTCCTGTTGGTAGTTGCAGTAGACTCAAAGGTACTGTTCCAGGGTCTGATTTACACGTTCGGTTTGTCTATCAGCTTCTGGGTAGTAGCCTGAGGTGAAGTGTAGATGCATGTCAAGAGCTTTACCAAGTGACCTGAAGAAGTGGGAGACAAACTTGCTTCTGTGGTTAGATGTTACATGACTTGGTATACCATGCTTGGAAAAGATATGAAACATAAACAGTTTAGCCAGTTTGGCTGAAGTGATTGTGTCGACTGTAGGAATGAAGATACTTTGTTTGGTGAGTCTACAAACTATTACTAGTAAGGTAGCAGACAAACGGTTTCCGCTAAGGTCACATGATGTGACAGTCACAGTCACAGGCACAAAATTTTTCATTGTTGAAAAAAAAAATTGTATTCTGCTAGAGAGGATGGCAATTTTTTTTGGAAATAATGATTGAGCTACACTATATAATATCAGCTGTCTTGTCCAACTCAGCTAAAATAGTATCTGGCATGTTGCCAGATCCTTGTGCAAAATGATGGATATGACACTTGAGTCACGTGACCTTAGCAGAATATGTCCTCTACCTTATCTGTGGGAATGTCCTTCTATATATGGAATATTTCCTTATATAGGTGATTATGTCAGCACAAAAATTTTGTGACCAAAATTTTTTTTGACAGTGTCAAAGTGCTTAAAACTGTGATTATGAATTTTGGGAAGATGTTTAAAAGTTTTGATATACTACATTTGCAATAGTGATTTTTTTCAAAAAGTAAAACCAAGAGTATGTACATATAGTTCTATGCCATTGATCTGTGGTCTCAGAATCATTTTTTTGTCAATGTTGCCAGATCCTTGTGCGAATGGTAGATGTGACATTTGAGTCACGTGACCTTAGCGGAAACCATTTGTCTGCTACCTTATCAATGTGAAGCCCAAGGACTGAGGGTGTTGTTCAATGAAATCCATAGAGATGGAATTCCATGGATATTTAGAGATGGGAAGTTGCTTTTAAGAAGCCGTAGGGTTTGTGATGCTGTGATTTCAAATGCATACATGTGGTGCAAAATTCACAGAAGTCTATGACTGAGGTGCATAAGCCTGGCCAGATGTATTCCCAGTGGACCAGGGCTAGTGTTTTGTTTTGACCAAAATGTCTCAAGAGGATGTGGTCATGCTTGTATTGTAAGACACATAATCTGAGGTTGTTCGAGTTGGGGACATAGATCCGGTTGTCTAGCTAAAGGAAACCATCTGGGGGTTGTGTCCATCTTGGGTTTGGTATTTCGGGAGTACCGAGATGGGGCATTGCTGTGGGGTTGGTCAGGAGGGCTGAACATATATTGAAATGGAGTTTTTCTGAGTTCATGATGATGCTTGCTCATAAGGTTGGAATGATGAGTTGCATAGCTCAAAGGGATTCCACTAATTGAGTAGTTGTAAAAATCGGTCAGAGGTTTTGAGGGTTGATGGTACTGTAGTTGTTACCCTCCCTTTAGGGTAGACATCCCATTGTATAGTCAAAGCATCGGGTTTTGTGCCAAGGTTGCCAGGACAGAAATGGATGATGATGTTGAATTGACAGAGGTATTCAGACCATCATGCCTGTCTATGGGTTAGGATTTTAGTAGTGGAGAAATATTCAAGGTTCTTATGGTTGGTGACGACATCTACGGGGTCATCAGAGCCTTCCAGGTAGTGCTGCCAGTGTTTGAATGCCTCAAAGATTGCTAAAATTTCCTTATCATAAACATCATAGTTTAGCTTGGGAGCGGTAAAGGTATGGGAATGAAAAGCGACTGGATGGATCTCGCCTTCGGGATTGATGACAGAAAGAATGGCTGCAAGGGCATAATCTGAAGCATCAGTCTCCACAACCAAAGGTAGGTTGGGTTCCAAGTGATACAGGATGGGTGCTAAGGTAAAGGCCGTTTTAAGCAGGTTGAAAGACTTTTGACAGTCCTCAGTCCAGGCCTATGGTGTGCCTTTATGCATCAGCCGGGTGAGGGGTATGGTAATATCTGAGTAGTTGAAGATGAAGTGACAATAGAAATTGGCCAAACCCAGGAAGGATTGGATGTCCTTGACTTTC
>QLPI01018492.1:0-17181 GCA_003314275.1 Chroogomphus rutilus | reverse complement strand
TCTCACATTGAGAATATGACCATCACACAAGTATTAGTAGACCATGTATCATTTCTTGAGAATTTCCAGGCACAACTCCAAATACTCACTCTCATGATCCTAAGTAATATTTCTGTACCTGAAGATCAAGAACCAAACCTCAAAGTCATATCCCAGAACTTTCTTAACAACCCATTTGTACTCTGAATCAACAAGCTTCTAGTCAAACCCTGAACCTTACTGAAGCTGTCACCATGCTAACTAATAGTCTGTCAACTCCAACAAATCTGCATTCAGATCAAAGTCTGAGAACAGGATTTCTTTGATAGATCTGACTCTAATAAACTCTAACCTTTTGTTAAGCCTTGACTGAAATGGAGGTGCTGAAGCTTTGGGTGGGGTCTGAGGATCAAGGCAATGGACTGAGAGTTGGGTCAGACATGATTTGGCTTCAGTTTATTTGGTGCACCTACCAAGTATTCTGTTACAACCTTTTGGATGGATGGTTTGGTTACTCAAGGGTTAGGACCAAGTAGGGTATTACTTAGGAATGTACAACTTGTAGAATGTAGGGGAGCTATGTCAATATCAGAACTGAGGTATGTATATAAAAAAAGGTTCCTTAATTACTAAAAGTGAATGGGAATCACAGGCCAAGAACATGTGGAAACATGGAGCATAACTAATTAGAGTGGGGAATTAATAAAAAAAAGTAATCCCATTGAGGCATGCACTGTAGTAAGTGGCAGAATGTTCAGTGTTTTAGTGTCTATCAGTTATTGATGTACATGGAATACTTATACTTGTAGTGAGTGGTAAACCATTAAGGCTTCTACCACTACAGGATATAGGTATATATACTCCTGCAGATAGGTGCCCAGATATACTTTGGCCTAGAACATTCATTTGTTTATTTTAACACCCCCCCTCAAAGACTGTTCTATGTCACTGTTAAGGATAGAGAATGACATAGTCATAATCCTAATGTAATATCTCCCAATGTTGAAACAATGGCAAGGTTCTGAATAGGGTTTGGCTTCAACTTGTGTGTTGTATAGGAATCTAAGTAGACTCTCAGTCGGTGAATTACAATGACTGATAATAATATAATACCTAAGTAGACTCTACATGGAGAATATGTGAGTAACTATCTAATGGTAATAGATGAGTGTCTTACCTCAGTCGGTGAATTGCAATGACTGAGGGGACATGTATCTACCCTTCACCTTATATATGTAAAGTATAACTAATGTGAAGTAGAAGCAGAACAATAGAGAAATAGAACAATGAATAGTAGAACAATAGAGTAATGTGACAATGGATACCATACATTCCAACATGTTGTGCCCACTGGACCACACTGAACCCTAATTTCATATAGACAGAATGTAATAGCAAGATGGAAATTAAGATGGAAGTGAATGGAGGAAGCTTAGTCGAAATCTTGGTTGATTTTCTGACTGAAGAGCAGACTACTGAATGTACAAGAATTTATACTACTTGCTTATCTATGAGGAGTTGACTAGATTCCTATAATAGATGAGAAGGTCCAAAGATCAAAAATGCGAGAGCAGAATACTACAGTAGGGGACAAAACCATTCACATGTTGCAAACACTTTGATTGTGTAGCAAATAATGCAATGATCACATAATCACAAATCTTATATAATTTATCATGATAGCCCTGCATCTCAGCTTGAGGTCACTCACCAGGATGATTATGTAATTCTCAATATTGGCCAAGATATTAATTATTTAAAATAATCAAACAAGTGAACAGTTTTGTCCCCTCTATTTTTTTCATCAAAAAATGATACATACAGAGCTTAAAATCACACGACATGTCACATGATATCACATGATTATAATTAAGGTTTGTTTATATCCAAACAACACCAAATACCCCCTTGTTTTCAACCGTGAAGTTCCTCTCTGCTGCCAAAGTTGACACTATCATCTAACTGCTTAAATCTGGTCATTCTGGCCATTATATGTATCTCTTCCTACCTTGGTGTCTCTGTTGGTTTCATCTCCAAGATTTGCAGGAAACACTGTCCTGACATCACAAAATCCTCTGGTAGTTGCCCTTCCAAGATTTCCCCCTCCAATCTCCATCATATCATGCATCTCATGGAAAGAGGGAATATTCAGAATGTGACCCAAGGCACTCAGGTACTCAAAAAAATTCTTAATCAACTCTTGGCTTCTAAAACTATAAGGAGGCACCAGAAGAAGGCAGGGATGAACACAGTTGTGAAGAAGGAGAAGCCACTTCTTAGTGCAAGGCATAGGAGGGAGTTTGCAGAAGCTCATCTAGAGTGGACTGTAGAGGACTGGAAGAGTGTTGTCTGATCAGATGAGACCAAAATCAATCGCTTGGGGTTAGATGGAAGGAGGTGGGTCTATAAAAAGGCTGGAGAGCTTTGGAATGATAGGCTGGTTGAGGAAACAGTAAAGTTTGGTGGAGGTTCTGTGACGGTGTGGGGTTGTGTGCTGTGGGAAGGACCTGGATATGCTGTCAAAATTGATGAGAGGATGGATGGGGAGTTGCATAGACAGATTTTGGATGAAGATCTTCTGGAGTATTATGGTAAATATTCTACTGACATCATTTTCCAACAGGATAACAACTCCAAGCACACATGCAAGAAGGCCACCCAATGGTTTTCTGACCATGGTTATGAGGTCATGAAGTGGCCAACTCAGTCTCCTGACCTGAATCCTATTGAACACCTCTGGACTATCATCAAAAAATGCCTTTCTGACTATGAAAACCCCTCTAATAGAGTACATGAGTTGTAAAAGAGGGTTCAGGTGGAATGGAGCAAGATAGAGCCTTAGGTGTGTCAGAAGTTAATTGGATACCTAGGAGTGTGCAGGCTGTGATGAGGGCAAATGGGGGCTATACTAAATACTAATATATACCATTTTTTGATGAAAAAAAATAGAGGGGACAAAACCACTCACATGTTTGATTATTTTAAATAATTAATATCTTGGCCAATATTGAGAATTACATAATCATCCTGGTGAGTGACCTCAAGCTAAGATGCAAGGCTATCATCAATCATCAAAGGTATAAAGCCGCTGCCTCTTTTCTTGGTCAGCATTTGTCAGCATTTATATAATCTGTTCCCACACTCCAGTCCAGGGCAAAGGACACCCGGTCATGTGACTGGTTCAGCCATCGCATCTCGATTGCATCTCTCTTCTTCCCCCCACCACCCACCCCACCCGGTTGTTAAATCTGTGTGCCGGTGCTTAGCTAGAGGCTTCCAGAAGGGTTTCCAGAAGGTTCCGATTGGTTTCCGAAAGGGGGGTTTGTACTCCAGAGGTGGAGGGACTAAAGGTCAGATTCACAATCGGGATTGGAATGGGAATGGAAGGATGGGAAGCATCGGGGATCTTAAAACTGTTTGTGGTATAGGGTGATACGAGTGGTTCGAGGTCGCAGGGACTTGGCTTCAACTTATGTGTTGCGCCCTCCTCGATCATCTGTCCCTAATTTCGGAAAGTTGGAAGTTTGACTGGAACTGAATTGGAAACTTTGACGCAGAATTAAGTCGATATTTGTACTGGCAAATAGTCCAGTCAACTGGTGACTTATATACATGTATCTACTCTTTGTACTATCTTTTACCGAGTAAAGACAAGGGGGGGAGAGAGTACAAGGGGCAATGTAAAATGAAGAACAAGGAGTGAGGTACACGATGATCCTGCACATCGTCTATCAAAGGAGTGGAACCTTGACTTTGGAATCTTCAGAGGTTTGGAAACATGGAACCTCAGAGTGATGCATCGGAAATCCAGAAATCGGTTATTCAGACTTTGAGCAATCGGAAAGGTCCCAGAAATGGTGTGGGTGGTTGTGGGGTTTAATGTGGGTTTATTTGGCGGCATGGGCTATAACACCGGTGCACACCAGTGCACCCCACGTCCTGACTGCCTGATACTCAGGATGTGTGGTGTGCTGGCGTTGCCGCATCGTATGTGGTGGAGGAAAGACCTCGGCATACGGTGGGTGTACAATATGAACATGCGGTACACCCAGCACATGCCAACGCCTTCCTCCTACCATGGCCACCCTCCTGACCCAACACAAACATGCAGTGGGCCCAGCACATGCCGACGCCTTTCCTCCCACCATGGCCATGCTCCTGACCACACGCCGACGCCTTTCCTCCACCATGCACGATACGGCAGGACCTCGGTGTGCGGTGGGTGCACAACGTGAACATGCGGTGCACCCAGCACATGCCGATGCCTTTCCTCCCACCATGGCCATGCTCCTGACCATACGCACAATGCGGTGACACCAACGCACCTCACCTCCCAACCCCCCCACCTGTGGGGCTATCAGGACATGTGGTGCACTGGTGTCATGTGTCATGTCGGGTGCCCTCCACCCTGTGCCAGCAATGGTCGAGGAGCGCCGCATTGAGACCCCAAGATGACGTGTGGAGCGGTGCCCTCTCGAGGCATTTTATCAACTGAACAAATAACCAGCCCAACGGTGAAACCGTGAATGGTGCATCAGCATCGAGCGCATGGTATGTACCTTTTTTTTTGACACATTCCATGCTCTCTGCACTGTTCCTCCGCTCGATGATGCAGGTATGAGAAAATATTATTACATATTACAAAGTGAAGTCACATTTATCTATACATTTGATAGTTCCCAGCCTCACTACAGGACCAAGAGTAGAAGAGGCAATGACTCGCTCCATTCACTGGCTCAACCAGTGTACCGGTGCATTGCAAACCATACATCCAACAGACACTCAAAACATTTTTTTTGGCAATTATCCAGGGTGGAACTACGCCACATATGTTTGGAAGAAATGATCGAAAGAAAGGATTTTGTTGCTGGCTACGCAATTGGAGGCACAGGTATAGTTCCCTACAAATTCTCACAGCGCTGAGAACGTGTCACAGGTGTTAGTGGTAGAGAAGCTACAGATGATTATTTGTTCTGAACAGAATACAATACTGTATGAAAACCAATGGGGGTTCGGTGTGTGATATCTATGAGGTTTTTTCTCTATAGCACGGCCACATATTCACTCAATCTGGACATACTTGCTAAACAGTGGGATGAGCGACTGCACCAGGGTATAACTGAACACCAGCTTATCCACCACTAAAATCTACACACCGGACACAACCTGGGGTAAGTGAGATGAACGAAAACACATGTGGAGGGATGGAAAAAAACATATATATATATACCTTTGGAGTGAGTCCCTTGAAAAAGACAGTCATGCCCTTGGGTTTTATCAACTCTTTCACAACTGTGACACCTCAGACCTCATTCTCAAAATTGACATTTTGAATGCATGTCTTCATGGTATCAAGTGGAGCTGCGATAGTAATTGACACGATGGCACCTGCAACAGACACAACAAAGTTTGACCCCACATGGCACGAGAGTAATCTATCACATCGAGAACATACTCTTTTGTCACTGCAGATGTACCAAATAGCTTTTTTTTGAAGGAAAATAAAAATAAAATAAAATAGGTGCTCAGGGTGGATACTACAATCAAAAATGTGTAATGTATAACACATTGCAAAGCTCCCAGAAGCATTCCATACAACTGTCCAGCCCCACCCTTGATAGAGTATAGTCCCTTCCTCCATGAAAATCCGCAGAACCCCATGCCCACAGAATGCTTCTGGGTTCACCTGATGCTTAATTTTGAGGGCATCCAGTGGAAGAAGGGCCTGAGAGCACACAGAAACCTGAGCTATTTGGGCATGTGTGCCAAAGATTGTGAGGATCATTTCAGGGCCATCAGCAGGACAGACCACATTTATCCCCAGAATCACAGTTTCAACAAGTGAAGAGCAATTGCCATTTGAATTACACAGGCAACAATTTCCTGTGAGGCATGCATTTTCCATGACAATAAACAAGTCACAATGACAATCTCTGGGAAGAGTAGGAATAGACTTATGGTACCCTGTGTTTTTACATGGACAATTTGATGTGGGGGTATCAAGGGGTAAAAATTGGGGAAGAATACATGTTTTGTTACTGGAGGGAAGGAAGACAAGTAATATATTTTGTTGAAGAAGTGTTACTCAAGGACAATTCATAGATATTAATAGATAGAGATGTGTTGAAGATAGGATTGGAAAATTGTAGTTTTGGCTGGGCTCTGCTCAGGTCTTGGGTCTTGGCTTGCCTCGGGTCTCGGCTTGGGCTCTGCTGGGCTTTGGCTAGGCTCTGCTGGGCTGGCTTGCTCCTCCACCCGGAGGGCAGGGGGTGGCTTGTGATAAATTATATCAGATTTTGTGCTTATGTAATCATTGCATTATTTGCTACACAATCAAAGTGTTCACAACATGTGAACGGTTTTGTCCCCTACTGTAAGTCTTGAGTCTCAGGAGCATATATGTGACCATCAAATATTAATAGGCTATTGGAATTGGTCTGCCACTTTGGATCATCATTATTTGTGAGGTGTTTCTGGGCTATGGAGTCAGAAGGAAGATGTTGTTTAATGTCATTTAGGATGTGCTCTGTGTCCATAAATATCATGGCCCTTAAGACAGGTTCGACAAGGCTTACGGCTCATGTTAAGTCTCAGTAATGCCGATAGTGTGGATGGGAGTCGACCAAGTCCTGCAGACCGATCAAGGTGGCTAGGCTTCAATGTACTTATGCATTACACCCTGCTGTTCTGTGCATGCCAGCCCGAGTAAGGGACTTCAGATGGAGAGAGGGGGGACTAGAGGATGTGAACCAAATTGATATTCAGAGTGAAGAACTATCTAAATACATTCACTACTTATATAGTTAAGAAGCAAGATGTGGAACAGGGTGACATAAAGAATGGAGAACAATAAGATATGAAGAATCATGTGGGAGAATTGTCCACAGTGATCCAGAATAGAATAAGGAATGTGGATGAGAATACAACAATGAAAATAAGATAATAGGAATGTGGCCAAAAACAGAATAATAGAGAGTGACCGAATATAAGACAATAGGGTCATGGCCCAAGATAAAACAATGGTAAAATGTCCTGAGGTAGAATGGGCCAAGAAATAAGGAGTTGGCAGGGCAGGATTAATCTATAATGAGTGGTGAAGAGTGGATGAGGAATAGGGATGGGGAATGTGGAGGATGAATGTGCCAAGCCAAGACCAAAGTACCAAGTGACATATGTGTGGTTTTGGTTACTTACATATGGAACTAGGCTGATCATTTGGTTGGCACTGCCGAGTTACCAGATACTTGGTATGTGCACTTGACAGCTCAAAGGGATGCAGTTAACTGATGTTGTGAGAAAATTGGTCAAAGGTTTAGTGGATTAATGGTGATGTAGTTATTTATCCCCTCCTTAAGGTAGATGTCCCATCATCTAGTGAGTGAATCAGGTTTAGTGCTTAAGCAACTGGGTCTGAAACGAATGATGAGGTTAAACTGGAAAAGGTATTCCGACAACCTAGCTGTAAGGGCAACCCTCTGGACTCTTCTGGAGCTATCTCATGGAGGGAAATAGGCAGGGGAAATCCAAAGGTTATTTATAGTCATTACCTAAATATATGTGGGGCTCTCACCTAGGCAGGGGAAATCCAAAGAGGAAAGTCTAAGGATCCCACTGCTGGCAAACCCCTCCTTATATACCCTTTATGTAAGTGGTCTGTGCACCAGCTTACAAATCTATACACTGGAGTCTATAGCCCTGCTGTTCCAGGAAGATGCTGAGGGTCTCAGCCTGAGTGAAGGACTTTAGACAGGAGAAAGGTGAACGAGGGGTTGCAAACCAAGTTGATATTCAGAGTGAGGAACTATCTACATACATCTGCTACTTATATAGGTAAAGAAGCAAGATGTGGAACAGGGTGGCATAAGGAATAGAGAACAATAAGGTATGAAGGATCATGTAGAGGTATTGTCCACAATGATCAAGAATAGAATAAGAAATGTAAGCGAGAATAGAATAATGAAATATGGCTGAGAATAAGATAATGAGGGAGTGGATAAGAATAGAATAATGGAAAATGGCCAAAGATAAAACAATAGGGCTGTGATCGAATAATGAAGGAATAATAAGTGTCCTGAGGAAAATGGGTGAGGGAATGAATGGGGAATGAGAGAATAGTAGAGGATAGAGGGGATGGGATGAGAGGAGTGGTCCAGATAATGTACCAGATGTGCCGAGCTGAGACCATGTGATAGTGAGGGATGATATGGGTGAGGGTTGGTCAGTTGGTATTGCCAAGTGAACCAGGACTTGGTATCATGGACTTGACAATATCCCCCCTCTAGCAGCTGAACCCATGAAGCCAGTAGGCAGAGTTTCAAAATAGAGTTCTGGGCACTGGTGTGACATCACAGATTGTTTGGGGAAGTTCCCAGGCTCCCCATCAAAAACACCATATCCATACTCCCATCAAATATCTACAAATCAAAAAAATGGGCACTGTAACCGACGATCAAAAGGAGCAACTAAAGCAAAATCAGCTCGAACGACAGTGTCAGCAGGAGCAAATGGCAGAACAGGCAGCGAAAGAGGCTGCTGAGGCCCACAAGAAGGCAGACAAGGAAGCTGCTGAAAAGGCAAGAATAGAGGTGGAGAAAGCAGAAAAGGTTGCTAAGGAAGTGGCTGAGACAGCAGCCAAAGCTGTAGAAATATCCCATCTAGGGAAGCTGCTAAGGCAGCCAAGAAGAAATGGGGTGAATTGGTCCAACAGGCAGGAAACCAGACTCCTGCAGAGAGGAATTGCTCAGAGGCTCCTCAGCATGTTGAGGAGCAGAGCAGGATACCCAAAAACAAGGGTGTCAAGGCTGCCAGGGATCCCGAAGGCTCGGGAGTGCCAAGAAGGACGACCTGCAAGAGAGGTGTGAGCACAGAAGCAGGGCCCAGCAAAGGGCCAAATAGGAGAGGTAGGTCAAAGGGGGCCAAGGTGTGTGAAGGGCTCTTTTTATTTTAATTTGTTTATTGATTTTTATTCTTAGCCCAAAAGGAAGCTGACCTGGCTCCTTTCATCCTCCTTGCAAACACTGCAAGGAGTGCGGGGATTCATGCTTGGTGAGGAACATAGGGGCAGCTTGCGGATGCTGCAACCTATGCCAGGTAAAATGCAGCCTGGCAGCACAGGGTGAGGAGTCAGGAAGAGGTGGAGTTGGAGAGGGAGAGTGAGGAGGAGTAGAGTAAGTGGGAGGAGATGGAGATGGAAGAACGGCCATCGAGGAGGCTGAGGAGGGCCATTATGATGCGACCGAGTGAGCAGCCAGCAGCTATTCAACTGAGTGGATGGGAGATGACAGTGGAAGTTCCACCACCTGAAGGGTCGGGATCTTGGTGGCCTGCCAAGATCTGTGAAGACCTGCTCTAAGAGTAGGCAAGGGCAAATCAATTGCTCCTCCACTTTGTAGAAGGGGTGAGGATAATAGGTTGCACCATGATGCTGTTGGGTAAGGACTGGTGTAGGACTTTGGGAGTACTGGGGGGTGCAGGAGGATCAGAAGGATAGGGGGGTTCTGAGGGTCCAGAGGAGGACCAGTTGAAGGATGATGAAAGTGATGGGGATAAGGGAGAGGATAAAGAACAGGATGAGGAAATGGTAGTAGATGAAACTTTGGAAGATGATTGAGGTGGAATTTTTTTTTGTTGACTGAAGAAATCAAAAAGAAATAAAAGCATATGAGGAGAAAGGAACAAGTGAACATGCCAAAGTTTTTGGCAGATCTGATCATGATAAATGAAAGGAGAGAGGGGTTATTTGGGAGTGGATGTGATCATAAGGTTGAGAATAGAGTGTCAGGATGATATAGGGGCAGGATGGATAGGATTTAAGGTCAGGATGGGATTGGGGAGTTGTAAATGGAAAGGGGTTTTCAGGAGAGGGATATCTTCAGGGGGGGAGATTGTATAGTTTGAAGTATATCTAGCTAGTCACCACCCCCCCCTTTTAGGTAGAGTCCCATCATCTACTAAGAGCACTGGCCTCGAGCTGAGTGGTAAGAGCATATTACTGCGAATATACGGAGCCAATGAAACAAAAACGGATGGGGATGGACAGACAAGACCTTGGCCAAACGTGCCAAGTGGCACCACTGACCGAGGGGTCCTAGCTAAAAAACTTGCCAGCTATTCTGGTATACAAGCATGCACAAGGCAGTTGCATTGACTAGGGCTATTGGCAGAGCTTCCCGCGATGGAACAGGATCCTGGGTGAGGCTTTTGGAACAGTGGCAGGTGCCAACTGGACTGAGGCCATCCGGACATACCTAAAGGCATTAGTGGCATGACGGAATGTAATACTGCCCAATATCCTGTTAATCAATGGATTATAGTGGGTGAGCAAGTTGTGACCAAATATTGCCAACCGACAGATCTAGTGACATGACAGACAGATGGGTGGACGGAGATGGTCCTGACGAAAGATCTAGTAGACATGTCTATATATTCAGTGATGACTGAATTTAGCAGTACTGGATCGAAAATTCTAAAGGAGAATAAAATAAAGGGGTAACTATGAATGGATGCTGATACGATCAGGCATGCAAGGTAGGTTGCCGAGAATATTTGGCACCCAATCAGATGATGGAAAAAATTAAATGAAAATATGGGGACAAAGGAGCATTGATCTAAACCTTACTACTAGCATCTGCCAAGTCAATGTAACTCTCAGTGTGCTTAGAGGCTAACAGGTGGCAAACCAGTCTTTGGTCGCTGTTGCTGAGTCCTCAGCATTGGCATCCAAGGCATCAGCTGCCTGTGAGACAGAGTCGGGAGTGGTAGTCGCATGGGCTTTGGTTGCCTTGGGGCATTCGGCAACTTTGTGATTACTAGCGGCACACAGGAGACACAGGTTGTTGTCCATGCATCTTTGTTGTTCAGTCAGGAGAAGCTTGCCATCCTTGCCAAGGGTCTTAGTGTATTCAGGTGGATTGGGCTGAGGCATTTTCCTGTCCTTGTTCTTAGACGTGTCCTTTCTGCTGTTATCGTGGCTGTTATTTTGCTGGCAGTTATCCAAGGTGGATCTGTTGCCAGGCTTGTCCAATTTTATATCTTTCTTTGGCTCATTACTGCCCTCTACAGACTGTTCAGCCCTTCATTCCCAATACCTCATGTCGATCCTTTGCATGTGATTTTGAAGTTTGTTGAGTGTACGGGATTTGTTGAAATGGATGAGGCCATCTTTGATACACTTTGGCAGTGCCATGTATGCCTTGCAGAGGAGAGCATTGTTGTTATAGTCGACAAAAGCTGCGAGCCTGTAAAATTCCACCAAAAATCTAGTGGCTTTGTGGTTGTCCTGCATAGTTAGTTTTTCAAAAGCTATCTCAGCATTGGCTCTTTCATCCCAAGAACCAAAATTGATCTGTAACTCATCGATAAAAAGCTCCAAATTGCTGGTCCAGCCAGGTTCTGTATTGGGGTTCCCTGTCAGGTAGGGCTCAAAACATTCCAGAGCCATTCCTTTCAGGTAGGAGACCATGTAGTTGACTTTTTGCCTATCATCAGGGAATGAGTTAGGCCAGGTGCAGAGATTCATTCTGCAAAGGAAGATGAAACCCATTAACTTCTTTGGGTTGGTCCCATCAAAGGGTTCTGGTTCTTGAATTCTGGTAGCTTGACCATCCTGTCGGTGATTCCAGGCAGTTCTTCCAAGTTTGAAAATGGCATTCAAAAGGTCATTATTGTTGGCCGGGTTTAGGGAATGGCACGCGTGTGCGCCAACTCAAACGTGCTGTATGTATACGCGCCGACTCAAAAGTACCATATGCATATGCACTGACTCGGACATGCCATACGCATATGTGCCAACTCGAATGTGCCGTACGTGTATGCACCAAGTCAAATGCACCATATGCGTACATGCCAACTCGAATGCGCCATATGTGTATGTGCCGACTCGAACACACCGTATGCGTATGTGCCGACTCGAACACACCATATGCATATGTGCCGACTCAAACGCACTGTATGGGTGCTCTCTGCTTGACCCACACCCACACCCAAGGGCACCCGACCCGGTGACCCATGTGGGTTGGCTGAACCCGTGCTATTCCCTAGCCAGGTTTATAGGGGCCCTGGCCCTAGGAGGTGGCCTGGCTTGCAGAGCCTGCCTGGCCTGTGGGGCTGGTCTGGCTCAGGGAGCTTGCCTGGCCTACAGTGGTACAGCCACAAGCAGAGGGGGTGTGGCCACAGGTTGCAGAGGTACGGCCACAGGTTGATGGGGTGAAACCATGGGTTGAGGGGGTACAGCTACTGGAGTGCGAGCAGGTTCAGGTGTGTTTGCCTGCTGATGGTGCTGAGGCTGTTCCTTGGTCAGCATCTGTGTCATAGTATATCGAACTGGGTTTGTCCTCTGCCAGATGGGGTTCTTGATCATCATTGTTGTAGTCTGCATATTTGATATCTGTCAACTACCTCTTCCATGTGTGGTTCTTGCTTGAAGGGGGAGGCAAGGTGCCGCAGTTTGACTGCTGGTGAGGTGTAACCAATGAGAAGGGGCAGGGTGCTGGAGGCCTCATGCTCCCTTTGTTGATTTACTGTGGGGGTGAGCCAATTGTCTTCCATGTGGGCTGTTGATATAGTATGTGGGGGCATAATTGTAAGAACTGATGTGGCATGGAAAGCAGTGTCACTCTGAATATACTGTTATGACTCAGTAAAGCCAAGGAGTTGGTCAAGTCCTGTAGACCATTTGAGGTGGCTAGGCTTCAATGTGCTCGTATGTTGTGCCCTGCTGTTCTGTGTGTGTCACTGTTTTGGACAGAAGAGACATCCAGGAAGATGCCGAGGGTGCCAGGAAGATGCCGAGGGTGCCAGGAAGATGCCGAGGGTGTCAGCCCGAGTGAAGGACTTTAGACAGGAGAAAGGCAAACCAGGGGATGCAAACCAAGTTGAGATTCAGAGTGAGGAGCTATCTACATACATCTGCTATTTATATAGGTTAAGAAGCAAGATGTGGAACAGGGTGGAATAAGGAATGGAGAACAATAAGGTATGAAGGATCATGTGGAGGTATTGTCCACCATGATCAAGAATAGACCAAGTGACTTGCATGCAGTGTGGGCACTTGTATGTGGACATAGTCTGGCTGTCTGGTTGGCACTGCCGAATTATTGGACACTTGGTATATGTACTTGACAGTATCCCCCCCTTAGTGGCTGAACACATGAAGCCGGTAGGTGGAGATTGAAATAGGATTCCAGGTGCCCATGTGACAACCATGGATTGTTTGGGAAATTTCCCAGGCTTCCCATCAGCCAACTGCATAACTTCCTCCCATCAAAAATAAAAAAATTGGAAGAAATGGACCAATGATGGTGAGCAACAGTTCAAAGAGAGGCAGATCACCTGTCAGCACAATCAGGAGGAGAAGGGAAAGTCAGAGCAGGCAATGCAAGAGGCCACTGAGGGTATGAAGAATGAGGGAGCCATGGTCAAGGTGGCAGGACTGACAGAGGCTGCAATGCAGACTATGGATAAGGAAAAGGCTGAAGACTTCATCCTAGGAGATGCCAACGTGGCTGAGACAGGAATGGCAACTGCTATGGGAGACAGCCGGGCAGCCAAGGACCAACAGGTGGGAATGGCCAAACGGACAGAGGATGAGGGGGTTGCTACAAAACAGGCAGTGAATAAACAGGAGGCCATGAAGGAGGCTGTTGAAATGCAGCAGGTGGAGAGGCCCCGAGAGGCCGACAAACAACCAGCCAAGACAGCTGGGATAATGGGGATGCAGACCCCTAAGGAAACGGGTGGAGAGATGGTCCTCAATGATGCAGAGGTATAGGATGGAACACCCAATAATGAAGGTGTTAGAGGTATGGGGGTTCTCGATTCTTTGGGAGTCCTGAAAACTTCAGCACATAAAAGGGGCAGGAGCTTGGAAGTGGGGCCCAGTAGGGCAAGTAAGGGTGGTAGGGGAGCCAAGGTGAGTTGCAATATTTTCTTGTTTTAATTTATTGATTTTTTTTTTGACTGAAAAGATAAGAAAAGAAATAAAGGCAAGTGAACATGCCAGAGTTTTTGGCAGATCTGGTCATGATAAATGGAAGGAAAGAGAGGTTGATGGTGGATTGAGAGGGATGTATTTGGGAGCGAGTGTGATCATAAGGTCGGGAATAGAGTGTCAGGATGATGTATAGGAATTGAGGTTGGGATGGAAATAGAGAGTGGTAGATGGAAGGGGGTTTTCAGGAGAGGGATATCTTCAGGAGGTGTTAAGTCCGCATGTCAGGTGCTTAGCTAGTACTTTCAAAAGGGCTATCTGGGTTGGTGTGGAGGTCCATAACGGGGCCGAGGACTGAAGTCGGAAGTCAGATGGACTACGGACAGAGGCGGAAGCGCCAGGAGCTCAGGGTTGGTCATGGATTGGTTCAATCTGGTTGCTGTAGTGTTTGAGGTCAAAGGGACTTGGCTTCAAATTATGTATTGCGCCCTCCTCGATCGTCTGTCCCTAATTTTGGAAAGGAGACGGAAGTTTACCAGAAATGAATCGGAAACTGGGTGGTGGACTAAGTTGATATTCGTACTAGCGAACAGTCTAGTCGACTGGGAGACTATATACATGCAACTATCCTTGTACTATCTTTGCCGGTCATAAAACAAGGAGAAAGGGAGTACAAGGGGTCAATATAAAAGAGAACACAAGGGAGTGAGGTATGCGATGGTCCTGCACGTCGGTTATTAAAGTATTGAGTCTTCGGTCGGAGATGGACTCAGGGATGGTGTCTCGGTCCTGACGGGAACGGGAGCGGGAACATGGTTTCTCAGTCAGACTTGTCAGGAATGGGGGTTACGGAAAACAATCCTTCGTCCTTTCGGTCGGAAAGGTCTCGGAATAGGGGAGGGTGGTTGTGGGTGTTAGTGTGGGTTGTTGAAAGCATGGGCTATAACAGGAGGGGAGATTGCATAGTTTGAAGTATATCTAGCTAGTAGCCACCCCCCCTTTTAGGTAGATGTCCCATCATTTACTTGAGAGTGCTGGCCTCAAGCCAAGGGAGCGGGAAAGAGTGGTAAGAGTATATTAATGCGAATATATAGAGCAGATGAAACAAGAATGGATGAGGATGGATGGAAGAGACCTTGGCTGAACATGCTGAGTGGCACCACTGACCAAAAGGTCCTAGCTAAAGAACTTGCCAGCCATTCTGGTATACAATCATGCACAAGGCAGTTGCATTAACCAGGGCTATTGGCAGAGCTTCCAGCGATAGAACAGGATCCTGGGTGAGGCTTTTGGAACAGTGGCAAGTGCCCACTGGACTGAGGGCATTGAGACACATCTAAAAGTGTTAGTGGCATGATGGAATGTAATACTGCCCAATACCCTGTTAATCAATGGATTATAGTAGGTGAGCGAGTTGTGACCGAATATTGTTGACCAAGGGATCTAGTAATGTAACAGACAGATGGGTGGACTGAGATTGTCCTGACAGAAAATCCAGTGACATGTCTATATCTTCAGTGATAACCAAATTAGCAGTACTGGATCAAGATTTGTAAAGAAAAATAAAGGGGTAGCTGTGAACAGATGCCAATACAGTCAAGCATACAAGGTGGGTTGCCAAGAATACTCAGCACCCAAATCAGATGACAGAAGGAATTAAAATGAAGAGGTTAGAAATGAGAATATGTCACGACCACACATCGTGCTTTGACTTACTCGGCAGTACCGACCAACCGACCCCCACTCATATCATTCCATGGCGTACGGTTTTGGTTCGGTACACCTGGTTTATCACCTGGTTCATTATCCTTTTCCCCAACCCCTATTCTTTATCATCCCTACACTCCTTTTCTTTCCCCCTCACTCGTTTACCCACGGGACGTTCACTATTCCCTGCCACTCACTCGTGGCCCTATTGTTTTATTCTCAGCCATTCCTTATTGTTCTATTTCTTTCCCATAATCTCACCGCTTATATTTCATTGTCTTACTCTCTCATTATTCTATTCTAATTGCTGTGGACTATACCTCCACATGGTCTTCTTACCTTATTCTTTTTTCCATGTCTTATGCCACCCTTATTCCACATTCCACCTCTCAGCCTATATAAGTAGTGGATATGTGTACATAGTTCCTCAGTCTGAGTATCAACTAGGTTTACGCCTCCCTACTCTCCTCCTTCTGTTCAGAAGTCCTTGCTCAGGCCGACATCCTCAGTATTTGCCTGAGTATCTGTTCTCATTACAAGTTAGTGGCACGCACAGGAGGTAGGGCGCAACGCACAAGTACATTGAAGCCAAGCCACCCTGACCAGCCTGCAGGACTTGGCTGGTTCCGACAGTACCATTGGTAGTACCAAGGCCTGACAGTATACTCAGACTGACACTACCTCCTGTGCCTGTTACCGCTTAATGATTATGACCCTACAATCCAGATCTACCACCCACAAGGCGACTAACACCCCAGACACCAAAACTGAGGAATCCGTGGAGGTGACTGAGTGTCATGATTTCTCCACTCCTTTCTCTATTACTTGTTATTGGACTCCGCTACTCCGCCAGACCATATGTATAGTTCTTAGGTAATTAGTTAAAGCTCAGTCTTGAGCTGGTCAATACACCGACAAGTATCATTGCTCAAATCCCTCCTCTGCTCCCAAGCATTGAAGCTCTTGTTGTTGCTGACATTAGCTCAAGACTCTTATATCCCTACAACACCCTATCATGGATGTTGATCTCCTACAACAAATTCTCGCAGGCCTGCAGCAAAACAATGCAGACCTGACTGCAATGGTGAACAACCAGACACACCACCTTAACCAACACCTAGCGTCACTACAAGCCCAAACACCCCAGCTGACATCTACAACTACCTCCTCTATCCCATCAGCTGGCAAAATTGCAAGACCAGAACCATTTGATGGCTGATCAGAGAAGATTGATATCTTCCTGCGTGAGCTCTACCTGAACTTCGAGGACGATGCATCTTATTTCAAAGTGGACCATATGCGAAAGATCTGCTTTGCCTTGTCCTATATGAAAGTGAAGTTTGCGGCTCAGTGGGCAAGTCGTATCACAGGGGAACTGGAAGCAGGAACACGCAGCTACCAGAATTGGGAGGAATTCTGTACTGAGCTGCTGATAACATTCCATGACCCAAACAAGAAGGAAATGGCTCAACGAAAGCTAGAGCAGCTGAGACAAGGAGGAAGGCTAGCAACAGAGTTCTTTGTGGAGTTTGAGGAACATAGGTCACAGGCGGGGTATAATGATGAAG
>QLPI01018488.1:0-10223 GCA_003314275.1 Chroogomphus rutilus | reverse complement strand
CATCAATGTTATGGGCCAAAGAAAGACGTATTACAGCTAATTAGCAGTATTTTAGTATTGCATCATTAATAGACGGTGCCATCGGTGCGATTTGACCCAGAGTCTATTAAAGACTTGCAGATACGAGGACAGATCCATGTGAGACAGTATACATAAAACAGAGAGACTCGCCTTGCCATGGAAATGCTCAATATCTGAACCAGACGTCGAGCCAAACTTTGCGAGGTAGGTCTTGTTGGTTGAAGATGACTGTACTAGCAACTTGATGCCTGAGAGTAGAGAAGATTTAGCATTGGGTTCGATATGATAGAGTGCATCTAGGAGTATTGGACATTAAGAACCTGGTGGTACTAGATTATGTATTATATGTTGCCCCGCAGAACGAGGTGAGATGTCAATGGTGTTACTGTGAGGTCACTTGCTTGCAGGATCTGAATCTTTCTAATAATCTTAACTTTTTTTATCAAGTTCAAAATTTGACGAGAAACTCAACTTGAAGAATATGTTTCACTGTAAAGCCTAATATAATTTCAAGATCAAATATAATTTTAAACAAGACAGCATTCTTTATCAATTGGAAAAGGCTGATACGTATCATATAATTGAAAGTTTTGAACAGATTATTAGAAATAAATAAAAAAACTTGGAAATATTTCTGATTCCTGGGTGAAATTTGGACTTTTGGCTGTTACGGTCCAAGAATTATAATAAATTAGTTATAAATTGATTCTCATTTCGATTATTAAGAATACTGGCTCCACCATGATGGCGGACGGTTTCAAACAGGGTTCACAGTAAGTTTCTTGGCGGAGGTACAAGATAAATAAGTTTGTTGAAGCTAATATACATAATTAATTGTTATATCGCTCACCGCTTGCTCCAGGTGGAGGTGCACTCATACCGTTCTCCAAGCTATCACTTCACTTCTTTAACATTTATACAATCTCCTTGGAAATCAATGAGTGAATTGTTATTGTAAAACTTCAACATCCAAATGAATAACGGCACTGACAAGCCGGGTAACACCAATATACCAGGGACACCATTGCTTGAATAAAGTAATGGTGTTTCTGCAGAAAAAAAGAACTGTTACAAGGGGTTTTTCCATCAACTTTTAAGTTCACAATAAGTCGGTCCTTCTGACACCTGTGACAAAATGGGGGAGACTGGATCAATGAGTTCAATGTCAGATTGTGTGGGGTTTAAGCTGCAGACCATGATCTGTGCACAAGACCCTGACAGGGAGGTTCCACATGACTTGATCTAAGTGCACCAAGTGTTCTGGGAGACTTGATACACTATGCCTCTGCCGATGCAAGATGGATGTCACATATTGCATATCGCTTATCATAACAATCAGGGTTGCAACACCAATCGGGTATAATTGCTGGGACCAAACCTAATTGGTTTTGGAAAGGAAACGAGTTGATATGGAGGTCCACAGTAATGGCACATGGAATATTGATTATGCATGGGATGGTGCTGAATTGGTCTTAAGATTGATTGGAGCAGAATTGATGCGACGGAGTTGGCCATGCTACATCCAGTAACCCATACTGAAGATACTAAGGTAGTCAAATTTTTTTAAATCCAGTATTATCTATTGGGACCATGTCTCACGTTTTGTATGGTGCTGATCAGGTTGCACCGTCGATGATGCAAGATCGCCGAGTTATTGAATGATTGACCGGCACTTTAATCAACCCACGCCACATGGCCACCACGTGTATCAATTGCACCACCGATCATGCATGATCGCTAACATCAGACTGGCAGAATTGATCCACTGCATCACCAAGCTGTCCCACCAACGCCAAATACTATATAATTCATTGTCTCGTATACTCTCGATCGCGGCTATCTAGGCCTCGTCACGCTTCCGAACAAATCCAAGGATCAGGGTGATCTGAGGTACACACAGTCGGCGGGAGTTGAATAAGTGCGTCCCAACAGACAACATTCTTGCTCGGTTATCGCTTATCTTTGATGGGGTTGCACAGGTGTTCACAGAGCTTAGATTATATCAGACCTGATCTATCTTGGAGTGGACCTGCTACAACACATGAGTGATTACTATTTGTCATTTATCCTCCTCATGCAAGTCCGGGTTCTTTATGGTCTGCTTGGGTATGATCACAAAGATCAGACCAAGATGACCAGATCTGGTCAGGAGTGGGATGGAGGTATTACTACTTACACCAAATGATCACCACAAATTAGATGACCCAATTGATCTCAAAGGTGTATAGCCACACATGAGATTGAGCAGAGATCACATTATGTTCAATAACTTTCATGTTGCTTTCTATGTATGATGCAAGTTTGATGGACTAGATTATCCTTATTGGCCCATGTGGCACATCAGTGACATGATGTTAAATGTATTTCTAAACCGCCGATAATGAGATTTAAGGACAAGAGTTAGCAATATTTATTACATTTACGTAAAGAGGTACTGAGAATTAGATGAAGAGGCTCCTAGGAGCAGGGAGATAATATTTCCATCACCCATAAGTAATGCGGCTTGGAGTGCACTCCCATAGTATCCGCCTTGCATAAATGGATCTGATCCCTTGTCCAGTAGCAAGCGAACGATATTCTTATGAGCTGATGCCAATGCCCGCCTGGGGTGCACTGCCATAGGATCCTCCCAGGATGTTGACATCCGATCCTAGAGTCAAAAGGAACAGAACCATGTCCTCATCCCCTGTTGATCATGCCAAGTAAAACGGAGAGCAAACCTGTCCTTGTTGCATGTTTATGTCCGCTCCTTTCTCGACCAGGAAGTGAGCTATATCACTGTGACGCATCATCAAAGCCATCTGCAATGCAGTCCCGCGTCTCCCGCCCTGCAGTTTCACCTGCGCTCCCTGTTCTACCAGCAAGGACACGATATTTGGGTGACCCCTAGTGCGCTACCGTAGTATCCCCCAAGCATGTTGACGTCCGCCTTCGTGTCTAGCGGCAAGCGAATAATGTTCTCATGATCTGAGATCGATGCTGCCTGAAGTGCGCTACCAAACTGTCCTCCTTGTTTGTTCACATCCGCTCCCAGTTCGAGGAGCAGTCCAACCATAGCTTCGTCACCTGTTGAAAATGCCCAGTATAATGCAGAGCCATCCTGTCCTCCTTGCATGTTTAAGTCTGCACCCTTTTCGACTAACAAGCGACCAATGTCTTCGTGACATTTTCTGAATGCCACCTGCAGCGCGCTGCCGTAACACTCTCCGACTATACGCTCCCAGATCGAGGAGGAGTCTAACCATATCCTTGTGCCCCAGTAACGCGGCCGTGTACAACGCAGAACCATTCTGTTCGTTTATGTCGGTACCTGTCTCGACCAGAAAACGAACAATGTTCTCGTGGAGTTTTGTCAAGCATCATCAACGCCATCTGCGACGCACTCCCGCGCCTCCTTCCCTACAAGTTCATCTGCGCTCCCCGCTCTATCAGCAAGGACACGGTAGTGTGGTGACCCATGAATGACGCTGATTGTAGCGCGGTACCGTAGTATCCTCCCAGCATATTTACGTCCGCCCCCATGTCTAGCAGCAAGCAAACTATGGTGTCATGACCTGCCGCCGAAGCTGCCTGAAGTGCGCTTCCGAAAAATCCTCCTTGATTGTTCACATCCGCTTTCAGATCAAGGAGGAGTCGAACCATGTCCTCGTGCCCTAGTAACGCTGCCGTGTACAACGCGGAAGCATCCTGTTCGTTTATGTTGGCACCTTTCTCGACTAGCAAGCGAACAATATTTTCGTAAAGTTGGGTTGATGCCGCCTGCAGCGCACTGCCATATTCTCCTCTCTGTATGTTGACATCTGCTCCCAGATCGAGGAGGAGTCGAACCATGTCCTCGTCCCCCGATGATGCCGCCCAGTACAGTGCAGAACCTTCGTGTTCGTTAACATCGGCGCCCTTCTCGACCAGCAAGCGAACAATGTTCTCGTGAAGTTCTGTCGAGGCCGCCTGTAGCGCACTGCCATCTTCTCCCTGTATGTTGACATCGGCTCCCAAATCGAGGAGGAGTCGAACCATGTTCTCGTCCCCCGATGATGCCGCCCTGTACAGTGCAGAACCATCCTGTTCGTTTACATCGGCGCCCTTCTCGACCAGCAAGCGAACAATGCTCTCGTGAAGTTCTGTCGATGCCGCCTGCAGTGCACTACCATATTCTCCCCCCTGTAGGTTGACATCTGCTCCCAGATCGAGGAGGAGTCTAACGATGTGATCGTGCCCTGCTGACGCTGCCGTGTACAATGCGGAATCATCCTTTTTGTTTATATCGGCACCTTTCCTGACTAGCAAGCGAACAATGTTCTCGTGACGTCTTGCCGATGCGGCCTGGAGCGCACTGCCGTAGTACCCTCCCTGAAAGTTGACATTCGCTCCCCGGTCGATCAACAGGCGCACGATGCTCTCATGACGTGTTGCCGATGCGGCCTGAAGCGCACTGCCGTAGTTCCCTCCCTGATAGTTCACATCCGCACCCCGGTCGATCAACAAGCGCACGATGCCCTCGTGACCACACAATGACGCGGCTTGCAGCGCACTGCCGTAATATTCACCATACAGGTTCACCTCTGCTCCCCGGTCGATTAACAAGCGCACAACACTTTCGTGACCGCTGCGGGATGCCTCGTGTAGCGCACAGCCATAGAATCCTCCCTGTGCATTCACATTCGCTCCCTGGTCTATCAACAAGCGCGCGACGCTCTCGTGACCCTCCGATGATGCATATTGCAACGCACTGCGTTCCTCTCCATCCTGTATGTTCACATGCGCTCCCTTGTCTAGCAACAGGCGCACGATGATTTCGTGACCACAGTACGATGCCGCTCCAAGCGCACTGCCGTAGCATCCTCCTTGTTTGTTTACTTCCGCCCCCATCTCAATAAACAAAATAACAGTGCCCTCATGACCCCAATACGACGCCGCCTGGAGCACATTGCCGTAGACCCCGCTTTGTATGTTCACATCCAAGAGAGCTCCGTTCTCTAGGAGCAAGCGAACAATATTTTCATGACCGCCCTCTAACGCCGCCTGCAGTGCACTGCCATACATTCCTCCCTGAAGCGTCACCTGCGCTCCTCGGTCAATCAACAAACGTACGATGCTTTCGTGACCGCCGGAGGACGCCGCCTGCAGTGCAGTGTCATAAAATCCCCCCTGCGTGTTCACACATGCACCATGCTCCAGAAGAAAGCAAGCAATCCTCTCATGGCCGTTTTCTGAAGCTTGTTGGAGTGCAGTGCCCCACTCCTCTTCGTTTGCATTCACGTCTGCTAAATTTTCAAGCAGAAGACGAACGGTTCCCTCATGCCCATATCTCGACGCCACCTGCAGTGCTCTGCCATGGTTTCCTCCTGGCAGGTTCACATCCGCCCCAAAATTTATCAACAGCCGGATGATGTCCTCGTGACCATGATACGATGCCGCATGCAGTGCCCCGCCAAATGTTGAATCGCTTTCACATCTATTCACATCCGAACCACCCTCCAAGAGAGTTTCAGTCGTTCTTCTCAATCCAGCCAAGGAAGTGTAATATAGAGGAGCGCATCTCACATATGATGGGAAGTCATACGAATTGCCAGCATTCGGATTGTAAAGTGTCAGCCAGTTTGCATATAGGTCATCCTGGGATTGCAAAAGCACCATTATTAGTCGATGCAGAGCATTCGAGTCGCCATCATCTGCCCGAGCATGGCTCATCCAGTTCCGCGCTGCATACCAACAGAGTGGATGTGATGGTATAAAGTATTCAGATACAGGCTCCGTGAATTGTAGCAGGTAGGCGAGACATGTCTTAGCAATCGTCGTGTCGGCCATTTTCTCGTTGAACGAATAGAACGACAGATTGGCGTTTTGTTGACGGAGGTAGTCTGAGATAAGATATTCTCGGACAGAAAAATGAGCGAGTTTGAGTGTGACACGGTCAGTGATGAGAGTCCTGTACGAGTCAACCTTCCTGCCAGCGTTTATTACAGTCTCTTCTTCGTCATCCGATTTATCAGTAGACCATTCATCATCACTCCCAACATCTGGGACAGTAATAGCCACCAAACTGGAGCATATATCTATAATTTGTCGAGGATCAAACGGTCGTCTATCCGGGTCAAATAGAACCCCATCTTCTGCGTCGGGATCTGTGGCTAGTACTTCAACACCTTCTTCCAGAGAAATGGTTTCAACGGAAAACGCAAGCCATTGAAGCAACCGGACAGCAGATCTCCGATCTTCTTCTTCGATATTCAAGAGAATCCGGTCATAGATCTCGTACAGGGTCTTCGGGAGGGACTTGACAGCTTTCTTTAGCTGGGCAGGAGAACGGCACATTCGCAGCACGTCCAACTGACAACTAATCCATCTGAACCTTTTAGTGATGTCAGTAAAAAATCAGAAATAGGTGGGTGGATTGCATTACATTCCATGCGCACCCTCTGTCAAAACGGTCTCGACCAATTTCTTGTCCTCTTCAGAGTACACCTGGAACTCGTCATTATGATCCAATGTTTTGGTCACGTGTAGTCGAATGTCATCGTCAACAGAACTTGGGTCCATTGTCAACTCGTGTGAGACTAGATTCTTCAACCCTCTGGAAATATCATATTCCTGGCGACTAGTTGCTAGTAGGTGTAATGTGCTAATCCCCCAGCTGTGGAATGTTTTGAGAAGTTTCAGGAGTCCACGACGATCGTGGCATTCGTCGAGCGCATCAAAAACCAGAAACACATGGTCGAAGCTGCGGATGATAGATTCTAGAGCGGAAATCAACTCTTCAGGTGTGAGGGGTCGGCGTCCCTCTTCGTTCTGGGAGAATAATTTCGATAAAGTGTCAGGAGTGCTGGCTAATTGGAATGGGGTCTGTTTAACGAGGGAGCTGAGAACAACACGGGTATCTATGTCTTTTGATTGAAACTCAAAATAGTCATATGCATAAGCTATCGACGGTCGTTTCTGGCAATAATCGGAAATACTCTCGATGATCGTAGAGCTGAATCCAAGACACGTTAGCGTGACTCACTATAAACGCACTCTACTCGCCATAGAATTGTTTTCCCAGCACCAGCTTGGCAAGTGAGTCAGCGGCAAACAATTTTCTCAGGGAAACGCTTCGACACTCACGCATTCCATGAAGCCATAGGAACGAGTTGTCCTTCATTTTCCAGTCCTCGAAGTGATCTCCGTTCACAAACCACAGCCCCGTTGTTTCTCGTCTCTCCCTCCGAGCACTGGCATGCTTTAACCGTTGGTCAGGAGCTGCCAGCCAATCATATATCTTCTGCCGACCTCCATCTGCAAGCAATGTCAACAGAGGGTTGGTAAGTATTAAGACAAATACGGCGCTACGAGCTTTGAATAGTCACACTTACCAATAGTCCTGTCGTTGTTGATGACACTGTGAAAAGTGACATCCCCTCCAGCACCTGGCACAACACGTGGATTAGCGCGGGGCTCTTGGATTTTCAACATTGGACAAAAAGACGTACTCAAGTTCACATTGGAAAGAGTAGTGTGAATGATTGGTGAGGTCATCGGTCGAGCGTGAGTTGAAATACAGTGTCTCGATGTCTTTTCCACAAGTCAAGTTGCGGAGGGGTAGTAGGTAGTGGATGGTGGTTAAGAGCTGATATGTTCGCAGACGCACAGCAGCATCAGAACCCCAATCCCCGATAACCAACAACAACCGCAAACGATCCTTGTGCGCTTACGCTGGTTTGCAGTACATAAGGCCCACGCGATATTTACACTTCGATTTGGGAGCGCAAGTGGACATGGAGGGAGAAGAATATAGCAGCGCCCTGCAGACGGTAACACACCCAACATAACTCAATTGCTCCTGGACATGGAGGCGGATGGATCCAAATATTCCTGGAGTATTTCACGGCCGGACGCTGCAGGTCGCGTCACCGAAAGGCAATGAGACAATTGTGTGTTTATTGAATGACCGGAGAGCACAGGTGAACATGCAAGGAGGGAAATATGGCAGTGCTCTGGAGGCGGCATCAACAGACAATCATGAAGATTGTTCGTTTGCTTGTCGAGAAGGGTGCCGACATAAACGAACAGGATGGTTTGTTGTTGAACCGCGCGGCGTCAGTAGGGAACGAGGAGATGGTTCGGTTACTACTGGATCTGTCTGTGGATGTCAACATGCAGGGAGAAGGGGAATATGGCAGTGCCCTAAAGGCGGCATCGGCTCGTCGTCATGAGAAATTCTTTCGCTTGTTAGTCGAAAGGGTGCTGACCTAAACATTCAGGGAGCAAAGTACTCTGCCCTGTGCTTGGGCATCATGGGGGGACGAAGACACCGTTCGACTCCTTCTCAATCGCGGAGAGCAAGCGAACATCTTGGGAGGATAATACGGCAGCGCGTTCCAGGTGGCATCTAGAAAACGTCACCAAAGCATTCCTTACCTGCCGGTCAAAGAAGGGAGCCGACATAAACATGTTGGGAAGACAGGATGGTTCTGCACTATACCCGGCATCGTCAACAGGCCACAAATTTATGGTTCGACTACTCCTCGATCGTGGAGGGGATGTAAACAATCAAGGAGGAAAGTTCGGCAGCGCAATTTAGGGAGCATTGGCAGCAGGTCATCACAACATAGTTTGCTTGCTGCTGGACATGGGGGCAGGAGTAAATATACTGGGAGGATATTAAGGTAGCGCACTGCAAGCAGCGTCATTCATGTGTCACGAGACTACTGTGTCCTTGCCAGTAGAGAGAGGAGCACATGTGAACCTGCAGGGAGGGGGGCACCGGACTCCACTGCAGATGTTAATGATGCATCGCAGTAATATCACTTACTTGCTGGTCGAGAAAAGAGCGGTCCTAAATATGCAGAGAGGACAGGTTGGCTCTCCGCTTTATTTGGCATCATCAACAAGGGATGAGGAAATGGTTCGGATCCTTTTGGATATAGGAGTGGATGTCAACTCCCAGAGAGGATACTATGGCAGTGTATTTCAGGCACTGAGAGCGGCATCATTTATGGGTCATGGAAATATCTTCTCCTTGCTAGGAGCCTCTTCATCTGATTACCAGTACCTCTTCTTGTAAAAAAATTCCATTGTTAACCTTTGCCCAGAAATCAACTAACAGGCGAAATGGAAATACGGATACCATTTACAACATTGAGGTGCCACAGGCCAATGGGGATATGTTGGTCCATCAAACTTGCGTCATACATACAAAAAAACACGAAAGTTACTGAAAATACTGTGATGCCTTCTAAATCACGAGTGTGGCTACACACCTTCGATCAGATAACCTAAAGCTGATCTTTGTGGCCTCGTTCGTTAGATGGCACTGCATGATCGATGTAACTTGATACACACTTGTGTGAGACCGGTTTAACTTATATACTCCGTTCATTTAATGGACCACAGAGTAACAACTCCATTTCACTCCTGACCAGATCTGGTCATCTGGATCTGTTCTCCGTATCACCTTGACCATGAGTTTGATTGGAAGCGGGGAGGGATAGCCGCGATTGAGAGTATATGACAGACCATGAATCACATAGCATTTGGCATTGGTGCAGGTATTGAGAGGCATAATGGGTCAAATTCTGCAGGTCGGATTTTCGGCGATCGTGCATGATCGGTGGCGCAATCCTAGTCGGCGATGATAAATGTGGTGGCCATGTGGGATGCATGTCTCGTATTGTGTCGTGAATCAATCAATTCCGGTGTCACTGAACAACAACTACACACAACAGATGGGGAATTATATTGCATGTGTGACCAATGTGACACAGCAGACCCTGACGTGTAAGTGCCGCTCGAATTATTGAGCAACTCGGCTGTCGTGCATCACTGGTAGCGGACACCTGATCGGAACAATAATATATTGTATGTGAGTCGGCGGGGCGTCCATGTGATCTCTCAGGATCTCCTCTTTTCAATTGTCATTGGATCATGCCCGCACAGAATTGCTTTAAAATAACTTATGTTAGAATAACCCAATTCTCTGAACCGTTCGCCCAGTCCAGGCCCAGTCTCCACCCCATGGCTATTGTGTAGATTGTTTTATCCAGGGTGATGATTTAGATATTTCATGAGAACGGTCTCAATAGATAACAATATATTTAAAAAAAAATGTGACATAGCATCCTCAATGCGGGTTACTAGATCTAGCATGATCAACTTCAGCCGACTCCATCTCATCAAGTGTGCTCTAATCATTCTGAGACAGGATCAGCACCATCCCATGTAAA
>QLPI01018476.1:434-15947 GCA_003314275.1 Chroogomphus rutilus | reverse complement strand
TGGGTTGTACTTTCTTCCCAAGCAAACTGCCTTGGCTGGTTCGAGTAATGATAGGAAACCGGAATTCACCGGTATATTGAAGCGGATTGGCAAATAGGAGGAATCTAATGGCGTTGAATTTGTAAAGAACAACTTTTTGTGTATTTGTATGCACAGCTTTCAAGATTTCGGCATCTTAATGGCTAGAGGGGAAAGAGAGCGCGCTCCTGCTACTGTGCCTCGAGCGTCACCTTTCCGCAACGCACTGGCATTGTCCGTTTCCTTCGATGACAATGGGACCCTGCTGAGCTGTTGCATCCACCCATTGGGCGAGAAAGTCGCCATGGGGGTATGCCACTTAGCCGTTGTTGATGTGGGCAGGGTCGAGAGTACAGTGACATGGTGCTGGCATTTTGTCGTCATATGTTCTAAGAGTAAGGCCTGATTGTCCATTCCACATACCTCTGGGTCTCGTGTCATGCCTTCTATCCCCAAGATCTGGGCGCCCCAAAGCCCAAAATCAGCCCGTAAACGGTGTATTCTCCTTCAATCAGAAGGTAGCAAGTGATGGACTACAGCAAGCTCGCATTAGCAAGTCCAGCGCCGCAATACTGCTAAGTCCAGCGCCACGTTACTGCTAAGTCCAGCGCCGCGATACTGCTAAGCCCAGCGCCGCGATACTGCTAAGCCCAGCGCCGCTATACTGCTAAGCCCAGCGCCGCGATACTGCTAAGCCCAGCGCCGCAATACTGCTAAGTCCAGCCCCTATTCCTCCATCCTCACCACTCGAACAAAAAAGGACCATATTCATTCCATAGACGATGCATCATTCTCCGAGCAACAGGGAAGGTGAAGGATTCTCTATGTTCCCCTTTTAAGGGCCAACATATCAGCAAGGTAACGTTTTGCTGACCACTCTGAACTCCCCTACCTAAACATGACAACTCATCTCGGGCATTCTTTCTCTTGCCCTCGCTTCCAATTTGAAGACACGGTCGAGTCATGTATTCACTTATCGACAATATTCACAGGCAACGCTGTTGATGTGATGCTCAAGGTAGAACCAATATACACCTATTTATGAGAGTAAAGTATCAGTACCACCATCGTGAAAACCGGAAGAGAAGATACACATACCAAGCTCTGAGCGCGCAATGCACCGCAGACGTATAACATAGCCCTCGGTGCACCCTGACAATCCAACATACGTTTCAAGCGAACGACAGTGCATCCTGGTGTCTTGGTGCGCGAGTTGAATATGGAATTGCCAGGGAATCGACCAGGGTGATGTGTGCCTCTGTGCTGCTGGATGTGGCTTCGTCGATGGATTGGTATATCAGAGACGATTTTTTGGGAAGGGGGACTCAAAAATGGCTTTCTTTCTGAGAGGATAGCATCCGAGAGTCCGAGAGGAGGGTTGGAATTGGTTTCATCAGGAAAAATGGAAAATCCTGCGTAGAGCAGCATAAGCGGTGTGAGTGGTATATACGGTATATAATATACATAACAATTTACGCGAGGTGTATATCCTACCACACGGGCTGGGGTCATTCACATAATCCGACTTGTGAGCTCTCCTCTTGGCGGCGTGGACTGAGCGAGTTGGGTGACTAGTGACCACGAGGGGAGGGGGAGGCAAGACGTGGGAAGAGGGCACGAAATAGAGGCAGCGATTATCTAACACATGTTAGCGGCCAAGATACCCCAGGTATCGCAATATCGCCAATAGCTATCCAACAAGGTTCTACGTTCAGGCCCCCGGTATACTCCGGATCTCAGCCACGAGGAGGATTGAATCAGATGATCCTTCTTGAACTTAATATCTACAGTGCTGTGCTTGTAAGACGTAAAATAAACCGCTAGCGAAACTGTGCCACTGTCACAGGCCTGAGAAAGACCTGTGTATTGAATTATGATTCTTTTCAGGGTGGACGTGGCAGACAGATGTACAGATGCATTAACATGTAAATCATATGGTGATTTGATACCTTGTCTACCTGATTTCACACTCTGCCGCAAATGCGGTCATGAAGAAGGTTTGATTACGTAACACAGGTCCGTTCAAGCTCAGACCATGATCAAAATTGTTCCGCTAATGGCGTCGATGCCTTTGGCACATTATATACAATGATAATCTCAAATACGAATGCCACTTTGTAAGTCTGGCCATACGTTCATATGACACTGTTTCTTCAACCTGCAGCGTATCGAGAAAAGGTTACATAAAGACTGGTGGCATTGGTCCCGGCTACAAATTCAACACAATTGCACACAAATATTTTTGACAGGTTTATGCGTCATGGATGTAAACTATATTGTGGAGACCATTGGCGGAAGTCTAATTTAGAAGCATCGATCAAGTGGCCTATTGAACAGATTATAGCGCCCACAACAAATATTATGACGACTCAGGCGAGTACTAATTGTACTTTCAAATTTGCCCATATCAGCACCTAAATTGTCAATTTTGTTCCCTCCCTCCCTCATTGCTTATGCCAGTCCATCACGAGGACGCCTGCACACCGCAAAGGTATTGCATATTCCCCTTTGACATCCCCCTTTTGTCAGTACTTTATTTTAGGGCGCTCTCCATTGATATTACCACTAGATACGCGACGGATCTCGAACGTCTATTCTCAGGCCCTGTCCTACTTGTGGGAAATACATTTCGCGCTGTCACCTGTAAGCCAAACACACTCTTCAGTCTGTGCCCCTCTCTGAGCTTCGCGATGCTGTGTCTGAAGGGCTCCACCGAGGCACGATTTGAAATTGTTAAACTCAGTGCACAAGTTGCATCTTCGCTTGCATGCCGTATTTTCGGGAATTTCTGTTATTCCACAACGTGTTTTACAGGCCGATCTTCTTTCCTTGACGGCACGGTTGAACTAACCTCAAGTAGCCCTGCACGTGCGGCTTACACTCTAGTCTCAGGGTCTCCACGCATTCCCTGAGCACTGTGGTATCGTCTCTTGTTACGCAACAGCCCCCCCGGTTGACAATGAAGGACTTGTGGGCAGTCTCGAGCGGCGTAACTGTCATGCTCATTTTACGGTGCGTAGGCATTCGAATTGTACGACCAACAGACTGTAAAATTCTTCACGACAATCATAACATTCAGCCTCGTTGTGAATACCAAGCTGAATGTTATGACGGTCGTGGACTCCACAGCAGATCTGCGACTCGTTGTTTTTCCCTCCACTTGCTTTTTCAAGTCGTCATTGCCAATTTACCTCAAAGCCTCATATTATGGACCTCGGGACCTCCAGCTCCACGGCATCCTCTTTTGACTCGTGATCATTCTCCCAGCCCCAGCACCGATGGGTGACCACTAAACACCAGGCGGCAACTTACCTTCGTATCATGGGCCTCGAGACCTCCAACTCCACGGCATCCTCCTTTGACTCATCATCATTCTCCCAGTCCCAGCTGCACCCATGGGTGACCACTAAACACCAGGCCGCTTGTTATGTGCCCAATGATTCCACACCCTACAACAGTTGTTTTCCAATATGTTGTCGGTTCGGCTGGTCGCGCTCCTGTAGATGAACCTCCATGGACGAGGGACAGTTCAACTATTCACGCCATCCCTTACCCTATGAGGTTCCATACCACCTTACACAGGGATACTTTATTCTCAGCATTTTTCGGCTCGTACATTTCCCCACCTGAATACTTCATCATGTTACATACAACGGGACTTTCACGGTGTTACGAAGGTCGAAGCATTCCGCGCAATTTTCCGGCTCGTCGCAACCCCTCTGCGGCACGGCAGCTGAGTTTGGACGACTTGATGTTTATCATGGTGCTCCATACGATTTAGCTTCCATGCTGCATGTATAAAATGCAGGGTTTCGGATCAATGGAGAGTGTATTTTGTCCGTCGTTTTCCAACGGAGATATCGTGAAACCTGAACCGCAAGTCATCACACGGTCCTGCATAATAAGACGTTCAGTGCATGGAGGCGTCACATTCCTCAATATATTCATTCGATTCTTCCGTTTCGTCAGCAGATAGTACTGGACCTACAAGCCCTCTCTTAAACATTTTACCGACTTAGGGGACTTCCATTGATGCTTTATGGTCGCTATCTCCCGCCGGCTCTTCCCTCTGAATTTCTAAGAATGTTCCATGGTTCCTATCTGGCATTCCTGTACCGACTCTTCTGCAAATGGCAATCCAACTGGCATCAAACATTCCCAAGCCTTTTCAGTCTACGCTACGACTTACTTCCCCGCATGCCACACCATTGTTACTCCACATCTGAAACATCAACATCACAGCACCATGCAGTCGAGTTTACCTCCAGCTTCGGCAATGCAAATCTCATCTTCCTGATATCGTGGAGGAAGACCTCAAAAATCTTTCTTTTCGGAAAACTTCATGACCTCCACCGTTTTGTGTCCAATTTCGGATTTCAGAACGACATAATGCCACATGTTAAGGGCGGTCGGCTAACTATGTAAGAAGTAGAGAAGTGTCGGCGGACATCGAGCAAATATAGGTCACCATGGTCTAGCGATTCGCATGGGGGAATGTTTCATTTGGTTATGGATACTCAGTGGTATGACAAGGGTTGCTATCGACAGCCTTGAAACAATATTCGAACAGGGTGCGTACGTCCGGTACCGAGTTCATATGATGATACCCTTGCTAATGCACCTTTTCCAGCAAACATGATCCGCTACCGACGCCGAAACTTCTTTCATTTCATTGAGGCCCAGAGTTATAAATTACAATAATGAATCAGTAAGCGGCTCAACGGCTTCAGGATATGTTCAAGAGGGACAGTTTCCGAGTGTTCGAGGCTCGAAAAGGCATCAAGCATCACAATATATACAACACATTTCTCGGAGGCAGGACTGGTTTGCATTCCTTGGGAAGCATTCCGGCGACAACATTGAATGGTGACAGCGTCCTTGTTGTCACTGTATCGCCTAACTAAGATCACAACGATCTGCCAACGACCAGGAACCGTGCCTATACTCACTCTTGCAGTTTGCAGTTCTTTGAAGATGGGTGGGAGTTCGCGCTTGTAAAACATCTATGTGCGGTACACTAAAAGATTTCGCCATTGCAACAGATAAAAATTTCACAACTGGTCATGTACAAGATACTGATGAGAGAACGGCCCGGTCTCCTTACCTTCTTCTTTTTTTTTTTTTTTCGAGTGAAGTAAGCAGCAGGGCACGTGTTGCCATGTGGACGCCACGTGTCCATATTGATAAGTCGTTCCGGTCAGACTCCGACCCTGACCCGGCGGGTGGTAGCACAGTTCTGGCACATTCTTTATTATTCTTTCACATATAACGCTGCGGGGCTGTCCTTGGCACCGAATCCTGTAACTTCGTATCAGAGATCTAGCGAGCACCGCTTCCAGTGGTGATGCTACGCTGGCAATCCACGACCCGCGCGCCCATCTCGTTGTTTTTCTGTTCTTTTTTTCTGTTTCCTTTTTTTTTGTGGATCTGGGGCTGTATGCAAACTTATTCCCGTCACAAAACGTCTCATCTCCCTCCACATCTCCTGGACGTCTCCAGTCGTGAGCAGATCTCAAGATCAAAGGGGGAACGAATTCGCGAAGCACACTACATATCTTGACAGGCATCTCAATTCTTTGCCGGTTACCACATTTTTTTGTCTTCCATGGCAAAGTTTACAACTTTGTGATCTGAGGCCACAGGCGGCATGTACTTAGACGCACGCCGGCTCGTGCTCCTGATCGCCATACACACTGGGAAGCTTACGCGATTCCATTCAAATCCGATGCATTTCCAGGGTGATCTTCACCCCAAGTGTGGGAGAACCATCGAGTCCGGGTCTACCAAAATTGTCACCGAAACGGCTGCAGTAGTTCCTCAAGAAATTTCAAATCTTGTCCATCTTCGTCTGAGCGATGCACATTGTTCTTTCTATATTGACCGTTGTTCTCTGTCCTCGAGGCGTTAACTATACTACATACAACCTCCATCTGAGAGCTCATCAGTGATTGTACCTCCAGAACCCTGTGGTTCTTAGTGGTCTACCAATCCACACCAGATGACTGTTTATGCCGATGCAAGCTCTAAGGCTTATAAGGTATTAATTAATCCACCCTGGGCCTGAATTGTTGGCGCGTGTCCCGTGTGGCTCAGCTAGCTTGCATCCTCTGTACGTACCTTCTTTCTGCGTTTTAACTCAAAGGCTCTCACTCTGACTCTAACTCGTAGTAACCTTCCCCTTTTCCTTCAATATGCGACGTGCCGGCACAGACGAAGATTCATATTGTACGTCGTTAGTTGTCCAGCTCCCCTCCTCACTCTTGACAGCAATATTGCTTCAATGACAGCGGCAAGATACCCTGCCGCCGATACTGCGACACAATGGGCATCATATACCAGCCATACTCAGGCCCTCCAACTTCCCTCCTCCAACATGCGGGGTGGCGGTTCTGGAGCTGTGTCCGGATATCACAATGCTGCTGGTAGTGGACATGGTATATGGATGACCCACGGAAGCAACAACACTGGTGGAACATACCCACGACCAGACCAAAGCATCTATGGTGTGTGCTCCGTCTACCAGATAAATATGCAATATATTTACCTGGTATTGTTCAACTTCAGCTCAACACCATCACCATAATCCAGGTGACGCTGCTACCTCCTTGCTACATCACAACGGCTGACATTCGATGCCTTTTCGACATAGGCTTCCATTCGAGCGCATCGCAGCGACCAACTGACCACTGGTCGGACCCATCAGGGGCTTATGGTCGTCACAGTATAGAAGTAAGCACCTTACCCAAACCTAGTATCCCTACCCGCTAACCCGCTTTATATCATACGTTCAGTTTCCCAATTCCAGCACGTCTACGTCACAAACACACTGGGACCACCATGTCCATAGCCGGTCCGCATCCTACGGTGTGACACCCTACGACGCCACGTCAACCTTCACCTCGAATTATCCTGCATCTCCTACGACCCCTCACCAACCCTCTTCCGGCCATGGTGAAACCCACAATTATGTCGCCCTCCCTTCTACCCCACAGTCAACAATCGAGTCCTACCTTGCCCCCGTCAAAATTGAGGACAATGACCCTTTGCACAAAAGCAAACGAGCTTATCGATGCACCTGGGTAGGGTGCACCAAAGCTGCCCGCGGCGAGCTGTTCAAGTCCAAGGACAATGCCCGTGTCCATGTTCATAAACACTTTGGGTCCGATAAATTGTTTGAGTGTGTGGTGGGGAGCTGGTGAGTGACCAGAGCGCACACTTTATTGTGGACGTTTTGGTTTTTATAAAGATCATCTTATTCTGAGTATATCTGTGCAGTAAAAAAACATTTGCATCGGAGGACGCTGCGAAACGACACCGCGATACGACGGAGAGCAAGGCATTCTCGTGCGGCACTTGGTCAGTCTGGCTTACCCTTGTCGTTCCTCTATTGATGTTTATCTCCGCGGGTTTGTTACAGCGGAAAAGTGTTTGCGCGGAAAGATTACCGAGATGTGCACCAGAGGAAGTGCAACAACATATGAGACCCGATTCAGAAAGCCGCTTACAGGGTTCGGAGATTTTCTCCATGCTGCGGCAGCTCAATATGAACAAGAATCGTGTCGGACAATTTTAGACCCATGGGCGGTATTAATGGTGTTGCGGTATATCGACTGGGACACTTGATTCATCCTTATATGTCATCCTTGCATTCTATAGATTAACACTCCCAACTCTGGACTAATAGCTATTAGTCTGTTGATAGTCATGCGGACACTGTCTAGTTGGTACGATTGGTGGTGGGTCACGAATATAATCATGTTATCATAGAACCCTGTTTTGGTAGGAGATTGCACGCAGGCCCGAAAATTCTGCATGCATAAGTATATCTTGGGTGGCGCAACCTTAAAAAAATAAAAATAGTGATACGCTGAAATCCGTTAAATCCATGAAGAGTCGAGTATCACTATAATCGTATATATTGAGGCACAATCGAATCCACTATAAGGACTGACGTGTCAGCGGGCGAATATGTAAAGAGTTTCTCATTCACAAGGAAAAGAAAGACACGTAGAAAGATTGAACCCAAACACGAAGTAACTTTGATGGAATGGATGCATGTGTAAGCACACGAGTGCGGTACAAGAAATCAAGAAAATAGCCCAGGTGCCCATCCGCCGAGCTCAGTTGACCGTGCCAAATCTGGTGGATGAAAGTTGGCGCACTCAGCTTATGTGCTACAGGCCATGCTTTGCGAACATAACTGGATTCTTGATATATTGAATGGGATTGAGGAAAATTCAGCTATACAAATGGTAGGAATCATGGAAGCACCCCTGGAGTTATTAGGTGTCATTTATTTGGGTTTCCCAACTCGTTTGGTTTGAAATTAGGTACGGTGAAAGCTGTAGTGGTAAGTAAGAGCACGACATATTGGCTAGGATACCAAGAAGGGAAGACTATGTATGAGCCAATATATGTTCTTTATGAATATGCACATTAGGTGACTTTGGCGCTATACTATGCCTGAGAAAAGAGACATTAACTCAGTCTAAGGGTCGATTTTCTGGCCCCAGAGTCTCACATGGACGTACAACTGGGTAGCAAAGATCATCTGCAATAGGAGTAGCAGGCGATTTTTGGCCGATGATCAGACATGGCGGGTTGCCATGCGTGGGACGGTTGATGAGGGTCGCCTAGGGCCCTTTCGATTTTGATCACCGTGCCATCTTGCACCTATCGATCAACGTGACAGCCTTGTGCGGGAATTTCTCATAAAGATTACCCGTAAGTCTGTCGGGTCACCTGAACGGTAGCTTCCGGGGTGAGGTGCGAGCTACCTCAAATCGTATTCCAGCTCTGAATTTAACCACCTTGATCCTCAATGTAGCAGACTGAGGTATCGGCTCACAGCCACTGCCCGAGCACGAAGGTTCTATCACCTATGTGGCACAGCTTACTACGCACCAGTGACTAGAGCAACAGAGATACTACTGCGTGCTTCAGCCTATAAAGCGAAGCGTAATTCCTGAGACTTGGGTTGAGCCAGACTTATGCTAATGTGTGTGTATGGGAAAAGGTATATACTAGGCTTGAGGCTTGAGAAAACCTCAGATTCAACCTCCGACAGGCGCCCGACACGGTCTGTCAGAATCCGTCACCAAGAGCCCAAGTCCTTGTACTCATTAGGTATTTCTCCATTCTCTGACCCACGACGAGGAGGCAAGCCTTGTAACATACAGTAGAGTCTTATTTTACCGGCATATTAGCGTGACGCCGTCATCCCCTCCTTGACAGTCGGGCATCATTGATCTCTCGCCGGCGTAGCGATGGCCTTTCAACTTTCTGCTACATCCCTCACACCATCGCGTCCTGCTCCGCAAGCACCTTCTCGTCGTCCGACACATCCATTAAGCTCAGGCAGCTCGTCGTCTGGTGCGGCTGACTCGATCAATTCATCCATCTACGCCTCGTCCACTTTGGTTGCCAGCGGCTACTCTCCATCTTTTTCTTTGACACCTCCCTCTCCCTCAGCCGGTTCGTCTGGCATAGGTGGCTCTCCCAATCGCGGGTCTTCAACACTTTTAGGATCGCAAATCGTTAGAAGTGGCTATGCGACCTTCAAAGAAGAAGGGTTTGCCAGCCTATTCTGGGGTAGGAAGTGGCTCGTATTGCGAGAAGAGACATTGTCTTTTCATAAGAATGAGGTATGTCTGAATGATTTTGGGGGTGGCCACTTTTCTAACGCGGTGTCCCAGAACACCCCTCAAACCAACGTCATCCATCTACGTGACATCTCCAACGTGGAGCGAACCGATCTCAAACCGTATTGTCTCCTTTTAGAAACCCGGGAAAAGCGGTTTTACTTGTCGCTTAAAAACGACGAGGAGTTGTATGGCTGGCAGGATGATATTTACTCTCGTAGTCCCCTGATGGGCGTCTCTCATCCCACCAACTTCGTCCATAAGATTCATGTAGGCTTTGACCAGAACAGTGGCGCTTTTACTGTGTGTATCCACAGCTTCTTTTAACGTGTATTGACCTTTTGTCACAACAGGGCCTTCCCGAGCAATGGACCCGACTCCTCACGCAATCCGCCATTACGCGTGAAGATTATGCCCGGGACCCGCAAGCAGTGCTCGAGGTACTTGAGTTCTACACCGATCAGCAACGCCGAGGCAATGCAGCAGGCGACGACTTTGGTGCCATCCTCCCAAATAACATGCGTCCCTCAGGCACATCTTCACCTGCTCCCACTATTGCATCTACGCCCCCTGCCTCTGTCTCTGGACGCTATGCCGCTGATTCCTCTTTGGCCCCGGGTGGAACCGCGCGTTTTGCTGGGACAGGTCTCGGCGGGCTCTCGTCTTCCAAGTCAAATCCTGCACTTGGTGTTACAGCACGTATACAACGCCAAGATTCGTATGAAGGTGGTGCGCGCGAGAATGGGCGTTCTGCCACTCCTCAACCCCCTGTATCGCCTGCCGTATCCGCTTCCTTACTCCAGGCTTCGCGCCCCGCCCCTGCTCGCCCACCTGTAGCAACACGGCCCGCCCCAGCTGCTCCCAACGTCACTCCATCATCTGCCGATCTTCGTTCGCGTGCTAAAGCACATGGACCAGGTGCCACTGAAGTCATTCGTCCAGGTCCTGCAGAAGGACGCGAGGTACCTCCGCGAAGTGATAGTATACAGAGAAGTGATAGTATACAGACCGCTCCGTCTATTTCAGTCAGCGAGCCTCCATCACGCGGACCTGTGCGGCCAGTGGTGCAGCCTGTCAAATCGTCGCCAACGACGCAGCCACCACCGGCTGTCAAGCCTCTTGCGCCCACTAAGAAGCCTGCTCAACGTTCTCCATCGCCTAGTCCTCAGGTGGCCCGGGATCAGGAGCGAGACCGCGAACCACGAGAACGAGAACGAGAACGAGAACGGGAACGGGAACGGGAACGGCAAAAAGAAAGGGAGCGTGATCTGGAACTTCAGCGTGAGAAGGAGCTGAAAGAGCGAGAGAGAGAGGAGAGGGAGAGAGCAAAGGAGCGTGAACGTGAAAAGGTCCATAAAGATGAAGAGATCAAGAGCAGTGTCGCGGCGGCGGCGGCGGCACTCGAGAAGCCTAAACCCGTACAGAGTGAAAGGCGCATAAGCACCTTGTCTGAGGCACAGATTATGGAGAAGTTACGGAGCGTCGTGAGTTCCGAGGATCCAAAGGCTTTGTATAGCACCATCAAGAAGATCGGACAGGGGTACGTTGTTGTAACACAGGTTGCTCAGAGGTGATAATGTGCCTTGCAGTGCGTCAGGACATGTTTATGTCGCCAAGACCCTTGCCACTGGCAAGAAAGTTGCGATCAAGCAGATGGATTTGTCGCATCAACCTCGCAAGGAACTCATCGTTAACGAAATTTTGGTGATGAAGGAATCGCAACATCCCAATATCGTCAATTTTCTGGAAAGTTACCTTGTCAAGAGCAATGACCTCTGGGTTGTGATGGAATACATGGAGGGCGGAGCACTGACAGATGTCATCGAAGCTAATAGTCTTGAGGAAGACCAGATATCAAGTATTTGCTTCGAGGTAAGTTCGTGCTTATCACCGGATAGTGATTTGGGCTAAAGGTCCATTCTAGACTTGCAAAGGACTAGGTCATCTCCACTCCCAGAGCATCATCCATCGAGACATCAAGTCTGATAACGTCCTGCTCGATGCTCAAGGACGAGTGAAAATCAGTGCGTGATGCAAAATGCGACTTTGCAATACCGTTTAACTAATTGTTTCCCCCTCTCTTCCCCAGCCGATTTTGGATTCTGTGCTAAGCTGACAGATCAGAAATCCAAGCGTGCAACTATGGTAGGCACTCCGTATTGGATGGCGCCAGAGGTTGTCAAACAGAAGGAGTACGGTGCAAAAGTGGATATTTGGTCCCTTGGCATTATGGCTATCGAGATGATCGAAAATGAGCCGCCTTATTTGGATGAAGAGCCCCTGAAAGCACTTTATCTCATCGCTACGAATGGTACGCCAACGCTGAAGAACCCGGAGGCCCTGAGCAGGGAACTCAAGAGCTTCTTGAGTGTATGTTTGTGCGTTGATGTCAAAAGCAGGGCGACTGCAGCGGAACTTTTGGATGTAAGTATCTTTTTTTTCCTAGGCTCTTGGTTGAGCTAACGATTTTTGTTGATGTTTCCAGCACGAATTTTTACGGAAGGCGTGTGCTTTACCTGGACTCGCACCTCTCCTTCGATTCAAAAACAAACAGACGTCGTGAAAGCCTTTACTCGCGGGTTCCGCATGTATTATTCTTCAGCCTCTTCTTTCCTCATGATCGTACTCACGACTTATCTACATGTTTCCTCCTGATTCCCCCTCGTTCTCTGCAGTCCGCGATCCCATACTTCGCGGTCGGTTGTGTTACTGATTAAAGTGTCCTATTAAGTTTTTTCTTTCTCTTATCTGATTGATTTCATTACGTATCCACACCCTCCCTTGTTCATACTTAACTTCAATATTGTACGTCGACACATTCGCACATTCGTTACGTCCTTGCACATGACAAGACTCGCGCGGTTCCGGGACGCGCCGCCCCGCACGATTGATTGTGCGCACATTGGAGATCTCCCAGGTTGTGTTTAACATGCACATGCTGATTCTAGAGTCAGTGCATCTTGGACTGTGCCAGTGTTTTTCGGTGTTGTATATACAGCGAGTACTAGTAATGAAAGGTCGATATTATCTGCTCAATCATTTTGTGTTTTTTTTTGTACATGAATGTAACTTATGCCCCAATAGGATTGAACACTCTCACATCAGTGACTTGAGCGATGGACTCGAGTGTAGCGCATGATGATACCCACTCTGGGACTTTCTGGAGCAGATGAATAATGCAAAGCAGGAGAGGACGAGGAAGCGAGAAACCAACGAGATTCTTGTCATCTTGTCATCCATACCCGTCAACTGGGGAAAATTAGTCTTCGTCGTTGTTAGGATTCTAGAAGGAAGAGCAATGAAACAAGTAGATCAAGCTGAGACAAGTTTTTTTTTGGGTGGGGGTTGGACTGCTCGGCACCCATCAAATTTGATGTTTATCTGTCCTTGCATACTAGATCAGTTGTGACCGCTACCGGAATCTGAGAGAAAGGTCAAGATGACTCTGAGATGAGATTGCACAGACGAAAGAAAGAATATGGATTCTTAAAAATATTACGAACCTCGCTGAGAATTCCATAACAGAGTTCATTTCAATTTCGATGGGTCGATAATAGGTGATTAGGTGATGTAACGCGGGGAGAGGTGACTCCGCGAGAACCTTCGTCGTGAAGTATTATAAGCACTATGGATTGACGTACCAGGCCGCCGAAGAGACGCAATTTAACAATCCCGATGTGCATGTCATGCAGGCCCTTTTGCCATTTTCGCAGCAATACATAGTCACCTTCTCTAGAGTCCTGTCCGTTGTCAGTCATGTGATCATCCAATGCCAAATGATTTATCACGGAGATGCACCATAAGTACATGATGGTCTAGTGAGACTTTAGCAGACATGCTGTATCAAGGTGATGTTAGTGATCTCTAGCAATGGACAAACCTCCCAAAGGATGGCCATTGGGAAAAAGGTGATGTCATAGGATCTCTCGTCGCATTGTCCGGAGTTGTAGGAAGCTTGAATAGGAAAAAAATCATAGTCTTCACTGGTTATAAGCAAATAATATGATCCCTTTCTGCATGCCACCTCCAGAACCCCACTCATTTTGCCAATATATTGCTGGCTCAGTCATTCTATATATTTTCCAAAGTAATGTATGAGCAACGCGCAAAAATTAATTTGCGAGTGATCTCATTGAGACCGGGGTAGCGTACCTTACATAGAATAGGCAGGAGAAGGATCTAAAAGCGAGCCAGCTCGCTTGCTCCTGGAACCATTGTGATGCTTGGTGCTTCAACACGTGCACTGTAGACTTAGGACTCCTAGCTTTTCGATTCCTTCACCTTCTGAGTGATCTTCGGAATTGATCGTCACCATTGATTTCTTACAACGGTTGGTACCATGGTGGTTATTGAGTCCCTGGTGAGTGGCAGGTGGGAGCGCATGTTTAGCAGGCGCGTTTGACACGTGACCTGTTATTTTGCAACATATCATCGTCGATGGCTCACATTCCAAGCGTCCATGCGTCTAACCCAGACGTCCCTGCGCAACGGGGAAACCTTGACTTGAAATCGTGCCGTCCAGGCTGGGTTCCCTATTGATCCCCAAAACCTTGCAAATGTGAAATTGGTGGCAAAGAGTTTGCGTGCAATTCATGGTAAGTTTCATTATTGCTGCTTGGATATCCCAAGGACTAAATTTGTAAAAATTAGACATGGGATTGGATGACCGCATAATGGCTGTTGTTGCTCAGCACTGCAGTAGATAAGGAAATGTTAGCCATTATCTGAGCTCTAGTAGAATGACAGCATTTTCTAGAAGAAGCCCAGCACCAGTTTGAGATCTTGTTATGCCTCAGATTGATCTGGAAAATGGCTGTGCATCCTGTCCATCTGTGATCTGCCATGCTCAATCAATACCACTGAAGATTGAGACACTTTCCATCTTCTCAATCCTGCAATCCTGCAATCTGCACCTGATGTTCTTAAGGTTCCTGACAGTTCATCCCCTTGTTCTTTTCCTCTTGTATTTCAGTCTCCTTGTATTTCCCATCCTTGTTCTTTGTCTGGACATTTAGTAAAATTACAAGGGGATTCTACATATATATAAACCTCCAGTTGACTGGACTGTTTGCTAGTTCAAATAACAACTTAGTCTTCTGCTATACTTGCATTTTCTGCAAATCCAAAATAAGGGACAGACAATCAAGGAGGGTGCAACACATAAGTTGAAGCCAAGTCCCCTTGACTGTGAACACCCAGTAATAACTATTGTATAGTTGTCGTCATGAGTCAACCACCACCCTTAGGGAATAGCACGAGTTAGGCTAACTGTTTTGGAACCGTAAATGAGGTAACCCAAGAACCGTGACAAAACTTTGGTGTGAAGAAAGCCTAATCAAGTTCTCTGACAAGATGTGGGCAAGTAGAAGCCTGTCCGGGTTGATGTCCAAAAAGAATTGTTTAGAGAGGGCCTTGGCAGATGCCTTTTCAATTACGTGTAGGAATAATAGTTTGTGTACGTGAACTATTATTCTACCCTTGCCTAGGATTATTTCCACAGACATTCTATAAATCTGATTTAGTTCTTTTACTATGTTTTTGCGTACCTTTTATGTTTTAACCGAGAACCCTTTATCAAGCACTGACCTTCGGATCAACGTACTCAAGAGAGGGAGGCACTGACCTTTGGATCAACATATCTATGAGAAGGTGGCACTGGCCTTCAAACCAACGTACCAGAGTGGGTGGCACTGACCTTCGGATCAACGTACCTAAGGGTGCTTGATGCATAAGATAATCTGATGGACTATGGGTGATAGTAAGATAGATTGTTAAGTTACTTTTACGCTACAGAACTAGTCTCTATATATACTAATTCTAAGCTGATTATGTAACTCCCCAATAAGGCAAGACC